>CAJUYD010000007.1:0-192946 GCA_910591665.1 Ectemnius continuus
CAAAGAAACCACTCACTTTCATCTAACACAGCATTTGTGATAAACAGAGCCGAAGTATTACACTATAAACGCAATTAGAGCACTAGGAGTGAATACTATGTGCAAATAACATGATCCAATGCATTTTCTTCGTGATTTTACAAAGGATACATTCATTTTCATCAAAAACAGCAATTCTGATATGCACATACAAAGTATTATACTATAAACGCAATTAGAGTACCAGAAGTGCATTTTACGTCAAAATAACATGATCCAATGCATTGTCTACATCATTTTACAACGAAAACATTCACTTTCATCTAACACAGCATTTCTGATAAGCAGAGCCGAAGTATTACACTATAAACGCAATTAGAGCACTAGGAGTGAATATTATGTGAAAATGACATGATCCAATGCATTTTCTGCGTGGTTTTACAAAGAAAACAATCACTCTGGTCAAAAGCAGCAATTCTGATACGCTGAAGTATTATACTATAATCTCAATTAAAGTCCTAGGAGTGCACTTTACGTCGAAGTAACATGATCGAGTGCATTTTCTTCGTGATTTTACAACGAAAACATTCACTTTCATCTAACACAGCATTTCTGATAAGCAGAGCCGAAGTATTACACTATAAGCGCAATTAGAGCACTAGGAGTGAATATTATGTGAAAATAACATGATCCAATGCATTTTCTGCATGATTTTACAAAGAAAACACTCACTTCCATTTAACACACCATTTCTGATAAGCAAAGCCGAAGTATTGCACTATAAACGCAATTGGAGTACTAGCAGTGAATATTATGTGAAAATGACATGATCCAATGCATTTTCTGCGTGGTTTTACAAAGGAAACAATCACTCTGGTCAAAAACAGCAATTCTGATACGCTGAAGTATTATACTATAAACGCAATTAGAGTACCAGAAGTGCATTTTACGTCAAAATAACATGATCCAATGCATTGTCTACATCATTTACAACGAAAACATTCACTTTCATCTAACACAGCATTTCTGATAAGCAAAGCCGAAGTATTACACTATAAACGCAATTAGAGCACTAGGAGTGAATATTATGTGAAAATAACATGATCCAATGCATTTTCTGCGTGATTTTACAAAGAAACCAATCACTTTCATCTAACACAGCATTTCTGATAAGCAGAGCCGAAGTATTACACTATAAACGCAATTAGAGCACTAGGAGTGAATATTATGTGAAAATAACATGATCCAATGCATTTTCTGCGTGATTTTACAAAGAAACCAATCACTTTCATCATAACACAGCATTTCTGATAAGCTGAACAAACTATTACACTATAAACGCAATTAGAGCACTAGCAGTGAATATTATGTGAAAATGACATGATCCAATGCATTTTCTGCGTGGTTTTTACAAGAAAACACTTACTTTCATCTAACACACCATTTCTGATAAGCAGAGCCGAAGTATTGCACTATAAACGCAATTACAGTACTAGCAGTGAATATTATGTGAAAATGACATGATCCAATGCATTTTCTGCGTGGTTTTACAAAGAAAACAATCACTCTGGTCAAAAACAGCAATTCTGATACGCTGAAGTATTATACTATAAACGCAATTAGAGCACTAGGAGTGAATATTACATGAAAATAACATGATCCAATGCGTTTTCTTCGTGATTTTACAACGGAAACATTCATTTTCATCAAAAACAGCAATTCTGATAAGCAGAGCCGAAGTATTACACTATAAACGCAATTAGAGTACTAGAAGTGAATATTACGCGAAACTAGCATAATCCAGTACAGATCCTGCATGATTTTACAAAGAAACCACTCACTTTCATCTAACACAGCATTTGTGATAAGCAGAGCCGAAGTATTACACTTTAAACGCAATTAGAGCACTAGGAGTGAATATTATGTGAAAATAACATGATCCAATGCATTTTCTGCGTGATTTTACAAAGAAACCACTCACTTTCATCTAACACAGCATTTCTGATAAGCAGAGCCGAAGTATTACACTTTAAACGCAATTAGAGCACTAGGAGTGAATATTATGTGAAAATGACATGATCCAATGCATTTTCTGCGTGGTTTTACAAAGAAAACAATCACTCTGGTCAAAAACAGCAATTCTGATACGCTGAAGTCTTATACTATAAACGCAATTAGAGCACTAGGAGTGAATATTACATGAAAATAACATGATCCAATGCGTTTTCTTCGTGATTTTACAACGGAAACATTCATTTTCATCAAAAACAGCAATTCTGATAAGCAGAGCCGAAGTATTACACTATAAACGCAATTACAGTACTAGCAGTGAATATTATGTGAAAATGACATGATCCAATGCATTTTCTGCGTGGTTTTACAAAGAAAACACTTACTTTCATCTAACACAGCATTTCTGATAAGCAGAGCCGAAGTATTACTCTATAAACGCAATTAGAGCACTAGGAGTGAATATTATGTGAAAATAACATGATCCAATGCATTTTCTGCGTGATTTTACAAAGAAACCAATCACTTTCATCTAACACAGCATTTCTGATAAGCAGAGCCGAAGTATTACACTATAAACGCAATTAGAGCACTAGGAGTGAATATTATGTGAAAATAACATGATCCAATGCATTTTCTGCGTGATTTTACAAAGAAACCAATCACTTTCATCTAACACAGCATTTCTGATAAGCTGAAACAAACTATTACACTATAAACGCAATTAGAGCACTAGCAGTGAATATTATGTGAAAATGACATGATCCAATGCATTTTCTGCGTGGTTTTACAAAGAAAACACTTACTTTCATCTAACACACCATTTCTGATAAGCAGAGCCGAATTATTGCACTATAAACGCAATTACAGTACTAGCAGTGAATATTATGTGAAAATGACATGATCCAATGCATTTTCTGCGTGGTTTTACAAAGAAAACAATCACTCTGGTCAAAAACAGCAATTCTGATACGCTGAAGTATTATACTATAAACGCAATTAGAGCACTAGGAGTGAATATTACATGAAAATAACATGATCCAATGCGTTTTCTTCGTGATTTTACAACGGAAACATTCATTTTCATCAAAAACAGCAATTCTGATAAGCAGAGCCGAAGTATTACACTATAAACGCAATTAGAGTACTAGAAGTGAATATTACGCGAAACTAGCATAATCCAGTACAGATCCTGCATGATTTTACAAAGAACCACTCACTTCATCTAACACAGCATTTGTGATAAAACAAGAGCCGAAGTATTACACTATAAACGCAATTACAGTACTAGCAGTGAATATTATGTGAAAATGACATGATCCAATGCATTTTCTGCGTGGTTTTACAAAGAAAACAATCACTCTGGTCAAAAGCAGCAATTCTGATACGCTGAAGTATTATACTATAATCTCAATTAAAGTCCTAGGAGTGCATTTTACGTCGAAGTAACATGATCGAGTGCATTTTCTTCGTGATTTTACAACGAAAACATTCACTTTCATCTAACACAGCATTTCTGATAAGCAGAGCCGAAGTATTACACTATAAGCGCAATTAGAGCACTAGGAGTGAATATTATGTGAAAATAACATGATCCAATGCATTTTCTGCATGATTTTACAAAGAAAACACTCACTTCCATTTAACACACCATTTCTGATAAGCAAAGCCGAAGTATTGCACTATAAACGCAATTGGAGTACTAGCAGTGAATATTATGTGAAAATGACATGATCCAATGCATTTTCTGCGTGGTTTTACAAAGGAAACAATCACTCTGGTCAAAACAGCAATTCTGATACGCTGAAGTATTATACTATAAACGCAATTAGAGTACCAGAAGTGCATTTTACGTCAAAATAACATGATCCAATGCATTGTCTACATCATTTTACAACGAAAACATTCACTTTCATCTAACACAGCATTTCTGATAAGCAGAGCCGAAGTATTACACTATAAACGCAATTAGAGCACTAGGAGTGATATTATGTGAAAATAACATGATCCAATGCATTTTCTGCGTGATTTTACAAAGAAACCAATCACTTTCATCTAACACAGCATTTCTGATAAGCTGAAACAAACTATTACACTATAAACGCAATTAGAGCACTAGCAGTGAATATTATGTGAAAATGACATGATCCAATGCATTTTCTGCGTGGTTTTACAAAGAAAACACTTACTTTCATCTAACACACCATTTCTGATAAGCAGAGCCGAAGTATTGCACTATAAACGCAATTACAGTACTAGCAGTGAATATTATGTGAAAATGACATGATCCAATGCATTTTCTGCGTGGTTTTACAAAGAAAACAATCACTCTGGTCAAAAACAGCAATTCTGATACGCTGAAGTATTATACTATAAACGACAATTAGAGCACTAGGAGTGAATATTACATGAAAATAACATGATCCAATGCGTTTTCTTCGTGATTTTACAACGGAAACATTCATTTTCATCAAAAACAGCAATTCTGATAAGCAGAGCCGAAGTATTACACTATAAACGCAATTAGAGTACTAGAAGTGAATATTACGCGAAACTAGCATTATCCAGTACAGATCCTGCATGATTTTACAAAGAAACCACTCACTTTCATCTAACACAGCATTTGTGATAAGCAGAGCCGAAGTATTACACTATAAACGCATTAGAGCACTAGGAGTGAATATTATGTGAAAGTAACATGATCCAATGCATTTTCTTCGTGATTTTACAAAGGAAACATTCGTTTCATCAAAACCAGCAATTCTGATATGCATAGCCGAAGTATTACACTATAAACGCAATTAGAGCACTAGGAGTGAATATTATGTGAAAATAACATGATCCAATGCATTTTCTGCGTGGTTTTACAAAGAAAACAATCACTCTGGTCAAAAACAGCAATTCTGATACGCTGAAGTATTATACTATAAACGCAATTAGAGCACTAGGAGTGAATATTACATGAAAATAACATGATCCAATGCGTTTTCTTCGTGATTTTACAACGGAAACATTCATTTTCATCAAAAACAGCAATTCTGATAAGCAGAGCCGAAGTATTACGCTATAAACGCAATTACAGTACTAGCAGTGAATATTATGTGAAAATGACATGATCCAATGCATTTTCTGCGTGGTTTTACAAAGAAAACACTTACTTTCATCTAACACAGCATTTCTGATAAGCAGAGCCGAAGTATTACACTATAAACGCAATTAGAGTACTAGAAGTGAATATTACGCGAAACTAGCATAATCCAGTACAGATCCTGCATGATTTTACAAAGAAACCACTCACTTTCATCTAACACAGCATTTCTGATAAGCAGAGCCGAAGTATTACACTATAAACGCAATTAGAGCACTAGGAGTGAATATTATGTGAAAATAACATGATCCAATGCATTTTCTTCGTGATTTTACAAAGGAAACATTCGTTTTCATCAAAACCAGCAATTCTGATATGCATATACAAAGTATTACACTATAAACGCAATTAGAGCACTAGGAGTGAATATTACATGAAAATAACATGATCCAATGCGTTTTCTTCGTGATTTTACAACGGAAACATTCATTTTCATCAAAAACAGCAATTCTGATAAGCAGAGCCGAAGTATTACACTATAACGCAATTACAGTACTAGCAGTGAATATTATGTGAAAATGACATGATCCAATGCATTTTCTGCGTGGTTTTACAAAGAAAACAATCACTCTGGTCAAAAGCAGCAATTCTGATACGCTGAAGTATTATACTATAATCTCAATTAAAGTCCTAGGAGTGCATTTTACGTCGAAGTAACATGATCGAGTGCATTTTCTTCGTGATTTTACAACGAAAACATTCACTTTCATCTAACACAGCATTTCTGATAAGCAGAGCCGAAGTATTACACTATAAACGCAATTAGAGCACTAGGAGTGAATATTATGTGAAAATAACATGATCCAATGCATTTTCTGCATGATTTTACAAAGAAAACACTCACTTCCATTTAACACACCATTTCTGATAAGCAAAGCCGAAGTATTGCACTATAAACGTAATTGGAGTACTAGCCGTGAATATTATGTGAAAATGACATGATCCAATGCATTTTCTGCGTGGTTTTACAAAGGAAACAATCACTCTGGTCAAAAACAGCAATTCTGATACGCTGAAGTATTATACTATAAACGCAATTAGAGCACTAGGAGTGTATATTACATGAAAATAACACGATCCAATGCGTTTTCTTCGTGATTTTACAACGGAAACATTCATTTTCATCAAAACAGCAATTCTGATAAGCAGAGCCGAAGTATTACACTATAAACGCAATTACAGTACTAGCAGTGAATATTATGTGAAAATGACATGATCCAATGCATTTTCTGCGTGGTTTTACAAAGAAAACACTTACTTTCATCTAACACAGCATTTCTGATAAGCAGAGCCGAAGTATTACACTATAAACGCAATTAGAGTACTAGAAGTGAATATTACGCGAAACTAGCATAATCCAGTACAGATCCTGCATGATTTTACAAAGAAACCACTCACTTTCATCTAAAACAGCATTTCTGATAAGCAGAGCCGAAGTATTACACTATAAACGCAATTACAGTACTAGCAGTGAATATTGTGTCAAAATAAAAAGATCCAATACAGATTCTGCGTGGTTTTACAACGAAAACGCTTACTTTCATCTAACACAGCATTTCTGATAAGCAGAGCCGAAGTATTACACTTTAAACGCAATTAGAGTCCCAGCAGTGAATATATGTGAAAACAACATCATCCAATGCATTTTCTGCGTGATGATACAAAAAACCACTTACTCTAGTCGAAAACAGCAGTTCTGATAAGCAGAGCCGAAGTATTACACTTTAAACGCAATTAGAGCACTAGGAGTGAATATTATGTGAAAATAACATGATCCAATGCATTTTCTGCGTGATTTTACAAAGAAACCACTCACTTTCATCTAACACAGCATTTGTGATAAGCAGAGCCGAAGTATTACACTATAAACGCAATTAGAGCACTAGGAGTGAATATTATGTGAAAGTAACATGATCCAATGCATTTTCTTCGTGATTTTACAAAGGAAACATTCGTTTTCATCAAAACCAGCAATTCTGATATGCATAGCCGAAGTATTACACTATAAACGCAATTAGAGCACCAGGAGTGAATATTATGTGAAAATGACATGATCCAATGCATTTTCTGCGTGGTTTTACAAAGAAAACAATCACTCTGGTCAAAAACAGCAATTCTGATACGCTGAAGTATTATACTATAAACGCAATTAGAGCACTAGGAGTGAATATTACATGAAAATAACATGATCCAATGCGTTTTCTTCGTGATTTTACAACGGAAACATTCATTTTCATCAAAAACAGCAATTCTGATAAGCAGAGCCGAAGTATTACGCTATAAACGCAATTACAGTACTAGCAGTGAATATTATGTGAAAATGACATGATCCAATGCATTTTCTGCGTGGTTTTACAAAGAAAACACTTACTTTCATCTAACACAGCATTTCTGATAAGCAGAGCCGAAGTATTACACTATAAACGCAATTAGAGTACTAGAAGTGAATATTACGCGAAACTAGCATAATCCAGTACAGATCCTGCATGATTTTACAAAGAAACCACTCACTTTCATCTAACACAGCATTTGTGATAAGCAGAGCCGAAGTATTACACTATAAACGCAATTAGAGCACTAGGAGTGAATATTATGTGAAAGTAACATGATCCAATGCATTTTCTTCGTGATTTTACAAAGGAAACATTCGTTTTCATCAAAACCAGCAATTCTGATATGCATATACAAAGTATTACACTATAAACGCAATTAGAGCACTAGGAGTGAATATTACATGAAAATAACATGATCCAATGCGTTTTCTTCGTGATTTTACAACGGAAACATTCATTTTCATCAAAAACAGCAATTCTGATAAGCAGAGCCGAAGTATTACACTATAAACGCAATTACAGTACTAGCAGTGAATATTATGTGAAAATGACATGATCCAATGCATTTTCTGCGTGGTTTTACAAAGAAAACAATCACTCTGGTCAAAAGCAGCAATTCTGATACGCTGAAGTATTATACTATAATCTCAATTAAAGTCCTAGAAGTGCATTTTACGTCGAAGTAACATGATCGAGTGCATTTTCTTCGTGATTTTACAACGAAAACATTCACTTTCATCTAACACAGCATTTCTGATAAGCAGAGCCGAAGTATTACACTATAAACGCAATTAGAGCACTAGGAGTGAATATTATGTGAAAATAACATGATCCAATGCATTTTCTGCATGATTTTACAAAGAAAACACTCACTTCCATTTAACACACCATTTCTGATAAGCAAAGCCGAAGTATTGCACTATAAACGTAATTGGAGTACTAGCCGTGAATATTATGTGAAAATGACATGATCCAATGCATTTTCTGCGTGGTTTTACAAAGGAAACAATCACTCTGGTCAAAAACAGCAATTCTGATACGCTGAAGTATTATACTATAAACGCAATTAGAGCACTAGGAGTGTATATTACATGAAAATAACACGATCCAATGCGTTTTCTTCGTGATTTTACAACGGAAACATTCATTTTCATCAAAAACAGCAATTCTGATAAGCAGAGCCGAAGTATTACACTATAAACGCAATTACAGTACTAGCAGTGAATATTATGTGAAAATGACATGATCCAATGCATTTTCTGCGTGGTTTTACAAAGAAAACACTTACTTTCATCTAACACAGCATTTCTGATAAGCAGAGCCGAAGTATTACACTATAAACGCAATTAGAGTACTAGAAGTGAATATTACGCGAAACTAGCATAATCCAGTACAGATCCTGCATGATTTTACAAAGAAACCACTCACTTTCATCTAAAACAGCATTTCTGATAAGCAGAGCCGAAGTATTACACTATAAACGCAATTACAGTACTAGCAGTGAATATTGTGTCAAAATAAAAAGATCCAATACAGATTCTGCGTGGTTTTACAACGAAAACGCTTACTTTCATCTAACACAGCATTTCTGATAAGCAGAGCCGAAGTATTACACTTTAAACGCAATTAGAGTCCCAGCAGTGAATATATGTGAAAACAACATCATCCAATGCATTTTCTGCGTGATGATACAAAAAACCACTTACTCTAGTCGAAAACAGCAGTTCTGATAAGCAGAGCCGAAGTATTACACTTTAAACGCAATTAGAGCACTAGGAGTGAATATTATGTGAAAATAACATGATCCAATGCATTTTCTGCGTGATTTTACAAAGAAACCAATCACTTTCATCTAACACAGCATTTCTGATAAGCTGAAACAAACTATTACACTATAAACGCAATTAGAGCACTAGCAGTGAATATTATGTGAAAATGACATGATCCAATGCATTTTCTGCGTGGTTTTACAAAGAAAACACTTACTTTCATCTAACACACCATTTCTGATAAGCAGAGCCGAAGTATTGCACTATAAACGCAATCACAGTACTAGCAGTGAATATTATGTGAAAATGACATGATCCAATGCATTTTCTGCGTGGTTTTACAAAGAAAACAATCACTCTGGTCAAAAACAGCAATTCTGATACGCTGAAGTATTATACTATAAACGCAATTAGAGCACTAGGAGTGAATATTACATGAAAATAACATGATCCAATGCGTTTTCTTCGTGATTTTACAACGGAAACATTCATTTTCATCAAAAACAGCAATTCTGATAAGCAGAGCCGAAGTATTACACTATAAACGCAATTAGAGTACTAGAAGTGAATATTACGCGAAACTAGCATAATCCAGTACAGATCCTGCATGATTTTACAAAGAAACCACTCACTTTCATCTAACACAGCATTTGTGATAAGCAGAGCCGAAGTATTACACTATAAACGCAATTAGAGCACTAGGAGTGAATATTATGTGAAAGTAACATGATCCAATGCATTTTCTTCGTGATTTTACAAAGGAAACATTCGTTTTCATCAAAACCAGCAATTCTGATATGCATAGCCGAAGTATTACACTATAAACGCAATTAGAGCACCAGGAGTGAATATTATGTGAAAATGACATGATCCAATGCATTTTCTGCGTGGTTTTACAAAGAAAACAATCACTCTGGTCAAAAACAGCAATTCTGATACGCTGAAGTATTATACTATAAACGCAATTAGAGCACTAGGAGTGAATATTACATGAAAATAACATGATCCAATGCGTTTTCTTCGTGATTTTACAACGGAAACATTCATTTTCATCAAAAACAGCAATTCTGATAAGCAGAGCCGAAGTATTACACTATAAACGCAATTACAGTACTAGCAGTGAATATTATGTGAAAATGACATGATCCAATGCATTTTCTGCGTGGTTTTACAAAGAAAACACTTACTTTCATCTAACACAGCATTTCTGATAAGCAGAGCCGAAGTATTACACTATAAACGCAATTAGAGTACTAGAAGTGAATATTACGCGAAACTAGCATAATCCAGTACAGATCCTGCATGATTTTACAAAGAAACCACTCACTTTCATCTAACACAGCATTTGTGATAAGCAGAGCCGAAGTATTACACTATAAACGCAATTAGAGCACTAGGAGTGAATATTATGTGAAAGTAACATGATCCAATGCATTTTCTTCGTGATTTTACAAAGGAAACATTCGTTTTCATCAAAACCAGCAATTCTGATATGCATATACAAAGTATTACACTATAAACGCAATTAGAGCACTAGGAGTGAATATTACATGAAAATAACATGATCCAATGCGTTTTCTTCGTGATTTTACAACGGAAACATTCATTTTCATCAAAAACAGCAATTCTGATAAGCAGAGCCGAAGTATTACACTATAAACGCAATTACAGTACTAGCAGTGAATATTATGTGAAAATGACATGATCCAATGCATTTTCTGCGTGGTTTTACAAAGAAAACAATCACTCTGGTCAAAAGCAGCAATTCTGATACGCTGAAGTATTATACTATAATCTCAATTAAAGTCCTAGGAGTGCATTTTACGTCGAAGTAACATGATCGAGTGCATTTTCTTCGTGATTTTACAACGAAAACATTCACTTTCATCTAACACAGCATTTCTGATAAGCAGAGCCGAAGTATTACACTATAAACGCAATTAGAGCACTAGGAGTGAATATTATGTGAAAATAACATGATCCAATGCATTTTCTGCATGATTTTACAAAGAAAACACTCACTTCCATTTAACACACCATTTCTGATAAGCAAAGCCGAAGTATTGCACTATAAACGTAATTGGAGTACTAGCCGTGAATATTATGTGAAAATGACATGATCCAATGCATTTTCTGCGTGGTTTTACAAAGGAAACAATCACTCTGGTCAAAAACAGCAATTCTGATACGCTGAAGTATTATACTATAAACGCAATTAGAGCACTAGGAGTGTATATTACATGAAAATAACATGATCCAATGCGTTTTCTTCGTGATTTTACAACGGAAACATTCATTTTCATCAAAAACAGCAATTCTGATAAGCAGAGCCGAAGTATTACACTATAAACGCAATTACAGTACTAGCAGTGAATATTATGTGAAAATGACATGATCCAATGCATTTTCTGCGTGGTTTTACAAAGAAAACACTTACTTTCATCTAACACAGCATTTCTGATAAGCAGAGCCGAAGTATTACACTATAAACGCAATTAGAGTACTAGAAGTGAATATTACGCGAAACTAGCATAATCCAGTACAGATCCTGCATGATTTTACAAAGAAACCACTCACTTTCATCTAAAACAGCATTTCTGATAAGCAGAGCCGAAGTATTACACTATAAACGCAATTGCAGTACTAGCAGTGAATATTGTGTGAAAATAAAAAGATCCAATACAGATTCTGCGTGGTTTTACAACGAAAACGCTTACTTTCATCTAACACAGCATTTCTGATAAGCAGAGCCGAAGTATTACACTTTAAACGCAATTAGAGTCCCAGCAGTGAATATATGTGAAAACAACATCATCCAATGCATTTTCTGCGTGGTTTTAGAAAGAAAACACTCACTTTCATCTAACACAGCATTTCTGATAAGCAGAGCCGAAGTATTACACTTTAAACGCAATTGGAGTACTAGCAGTGAATATTATGTGAAAATGACATGATCCAATGCATTTTCTGCGTGGTTTTACAAAGAAAACAATCACTCTGGTCAAAAACAGCAATTCTGATACGCTGAAGTATTATACTATAAACGCAATTAGAGCACTAGGAGTGAATATTACATGAAAATAACATGATCCAATGCGTTTTCTTCGTGATTTTACAACGGAAACATTCATTTTCATCAAAAACAGCAATTCTGATAAGCAGAGCCGAAGTATTACACTAAAACGGAAAAGCTGAAAATGAAAAACTGACAGAGTCCCAAAAAGCTGAAAACTAGAAACCAACCAGCACAAAAAATGCGCTGAAAAGTAAAAAATAATTTGCTCTTCCCATGTATCCATAAATTTGCAGTTATATTGAGTAACTTTGGCAGCCTTCCCTCATTATATTGCAACCAAATGCAACACCCAACCCTTTGCAAGCCCAAATATATTGCAACTTTTCGGAGTCGGCGCAAATATAAGTAAAATACTACCAAAGACAGTCACATGTAACAGACCGTAAGCAAGACAATATTCTTTACTATTGTGAGCATCCTTCTGCCTTCATCTATGATGGACGTGTTCCTGTGGATGGAGAGATAGATATATACACACATGTATATCATATCTAAATGTATACCTTATCTAACATACTACTATTATTATTAACATTAACTGGTCTGGTATACGACTGACAACTCTAACATTTCACAGATCTAGGTGATTGTTCCAAATACACATACACATATAAGAAACTGCTAGCAAGGGACCGCATCGTTATGCTTTGTATCTATCATTCTTTCTTCGTCTATTATGGAAGCATTCCCGTGAATAGATGGATAGATATATACATGAAGATAGAAGAAGAGAGTGAGATTGTAAATGAGCGTGAGCAAGTGGCATAGGGCATGGGCTCACCCGTCATCTTTCTTTTGCTCCGCGATGTCCTCTCCCTCTTACTCACTCTCGATTTCGTACCGCTTCCCGCCCCATCTCTCTCCCTCAATCATCTTCTGTGTCCATACATCTATCTATCCACGAGAATACTTTAATGATAGAGGAAGAAAGAATGAGAAACATAAAAGTAACAAGCGGTCTTTTGCTGGCAGTCTGTCATACGTGTATATGTGTGTTCGCTACAATCATCGATACGTGCGAAATGTTGAAATTGTATGTCCTATACCACACCAGTTAATGTTAACAATATTAGTATTTCAGATAGGGTATATGTTCGACCGCCCCCCCCCCGCCCCCCTCTTGCTCTATCACTCTGTCTCGCTCACTCTTTCAATGTGTGTATTCTATTGATCAATAGCGCGGTTAAGACAGATGATTAGCAGTAGTATTTTACTTATATTTGCGCCGACTCCGAAAAGTTGCAATATATTTGGGCTTGCAAAGGGTTGGGTGTTGCATTTGGTTGCAATATAATGAGGGAAGGCTGCCAAAGTTACTCAATATAACTGCAAATTTATGGATACATGGGAAGAGCAAATTATTTTTTACTTTTCAGCGCATTTTTTGTGCTGGTTGGTTTCTAGTTTTCAGCTTTTTGGGACTCTGTCAGTTTTTCATTTTCAGCTTTTCCGTTTGTAGGTTTTTGGAACTCTGTCAGTTTTTCGAAGTCGGTCACATTTTTTTTAAAATATTTTTTTTATTTCATACGTTTTAGTGTAGTAAAAGGTGTTGTTTGTGAAACTTTTGCAAGACATTCCTCTACATAATTCTTCGACATTTGCAATTGCATGTATTGTTACAAAGTTATATGATGATGGGTGTAACATGTCGCACATATACTAGCAGGATATTTGTATCTTGCGTAATTCGTGCAAAGTGTAAGTTATAAATGATGACGGATTCCGTGTACACGACACTGTACACACGCGAGACGTGGCAGAAGACTACCCGGCTTAACGATTTGCCTGTATGCGTAACGGAATGCGGGCAAAAAACGTAAGTAGTATGAACGCGTTGTTCGTGAGCTGGTGTGTAATATGTGCCGAAATCTGTCGGGAGCAATAGAAGAAAGGAATACTAGGCTTGTCAGTCATCATGAGCGTGTCGCCCAGAGAAGACGTAAGTATCGATAGTCATATTGGAACCATACGCTTCGTCTTCGTATTCGTGTATTTTAATTCTGATTAATAAGGTACGAATATATTTTGCAGATTGCAATGCAGGTAAAAGAAGCCGGGGCTGGAGCTGCCCCACTAGGTGAGTATCTTCTCTATTGATCTGTGTATTTCGATCTGTGTTGCAATCATGTATCATGTTTTCTGTGTAAACTTATAGATCCCAGACATGAGCAGCAGCCGAGCTATCAGGAGTTGCTGCGGGTGGTGCAGCAGCAGCAACACCACCCGCAGCAACAACAGCAGCCGCAACAACAGCAGCCGCACCAACAACAGCAGCCGCAACAACAGCAGCCGCAGCAACAGCAGCAGCAGCTCCAGCAACAGGAGCAGCACCACCGTGACCGATGTATGTTTATGATCAGTATTCTTGTGGTAGAATAGAATAATTACGGTCGAAAGAAATGTAACAAAAATTGTCATTCAACAGCTGGAACCCGAAGGAGTGAGAATGGAGGGTGGTCCAGGGCGCGGTGGTACGCCCGCCGCAATGGCCGAGGAGGAAGAGGCGAGAGAGGTGGCAGAGGCGGCAATGGCGGTTGGAGGGGCAGGGTGCCGAGGGGGGGAGGGGGCAATAAGACTTTCATATTTTACAATAATTAAATGAATAAAAAAAAAATTATACAAAAAGAATAAACACTCGTGTTGTGTCATGCTTATTCCCATATTGTATATTGTTTGCAACGTATGGCATGTTGTTCTTTTTTATTTTACGATCAAATCTTTTTTAATGTATTGAGAATATATCAATGTAGATTCTAACGATAGGAACATATGAAAGTGTACCACTGATAGGTATCACAATAATACAGAGTATGACCTTCGACTTGTGATATTAATGTAATCGATGTTCAATTCAACTTGATGCGAAGTCTGATATTAATGTATAGAATGTATTCGGTGTATTCAGTGGCTTATATTTCGGCATGAGAGAGTGAGAGTAAGAGTGAGAGCGGGAGTGAGAGTGAGAGTGAGAGAAAGCACAATATTATGGGAGTCTCTATCGTATCGAGCATTGTGTCCAAATAGCACAAGTGTTCTGTACTTCGCAAGTGACGTTTGTAACGAGTGACTGCGAAGCGCGTAAAGAATACGTGATTTTCCGGGTGAAAGTGATATTATTCGAGTGTGAGAAATGGGTAGACCATCGAAGGAGGCCGCTCGCAAGCGGAAAATTCGCGCGGAGGAACCAGGAGATGAAAAGAAGGTACGTCTTGATAAATGTAGAAACCGCGTGAAGGCTAAGCGCCGGAAGGAGAGCAGTAGGGATCGTGCCACGCGACTGAAAAAAATGCGAAATTACAATACAGCTAGACAGATACGTGAAACGCAGGACGAATATGAAAGGCGACTTAATATTATTCGGACGCGATTAGATAACGAAACGCCGGAAGAATATAAAAAGCGATTAAATGTAATTCACGCACGATTAGCGAATGAAACGAGCGAGGAAAAACAAAAAAGACTAAATATTATTCGCACGCGGCTAGATAATGAAACGATCGAGGAAAAAGAGGAAAGATTAAGTGTTATTCGCACGCGGCTAGGTAATGAAACGATCGAGGAAAAGGAGAAAAGATTAAATGTTATTCGCACGCGGCTAGGTAATGAAACGATCGAGGAAAAGGAGAAAAGATTAAGTGTTGTTCGCGCGCGACTAGATAATGAAACGGTCGAGGAAAAAGAGAAACGGTTAAATGTTATTCGTACGCGGTTAGATAATGAAACGATCGAGGAAAAAGAAAAACGATTAAATGTTATTCGGTCGCGATTAGAGAATGAAACACCTGACGAATATGCTCATAGGCTAAGTGTTATTCGTACACGCCTGGCGAAAGAAACTCCAACGGAACGCGAGCATCGAATGGGTCTTATACAGGCGCGATTAGAGAAAGAGACAGACGAAGAACGAACGCATAGAATCGGTTTGGGGAAAGCCCGATTGGAAAACGAAACGCAGGAGGAATGTACGCGCCGGTTGACGCGTGTAAAAAACCGTGCCCGACGAGCAATAGGAAACGAAAGTAATGAGGAAAGAAGTACGCGTTTAATGAATATGCGGCTGGCAACCGCTCAACGTAAAAAAGAGCTGATGATGTCGGAAGAGCACTTTCAATTGGTTATTAATGTGTTCGCCGATGTACCGTGTAGTATATGTTGTAAGTTGTTGTACCCACAACAACGTATAAATTTACAAACGGCGCGTGTATCCGCTCTCCTTCCCACGAGTCTAGCTGAATGTAACGGAACAATAATTGCATGCTCCCGCTGTTCAAACCTTCTGAAGAAACATAAAGTCCCGTCCAAGGCGTATTGGAATAATATGACAGTAATGGCTGTACCGGAAGAAATTAACGACTTGTCAAACACAGAAAGAGAAATGCTCTGTAGAATTGTACCTTTTATAAAAATAGTCAAAGTACAAACTCGGTATGGCCAGGACTGGTGTAAAGGTCAAGTAGTTTTATTTGCCCGCGATGTAGTGGAAGTGGCCGAGCAATTGCCACTACAGTTAAGCCAAACTGGAATTGTAATTGTTGTAGAACGATTAGAAACCCTAGAGAGACATAGGGAATTCGAAATAAATGTCGCTAGGTTGCAAAGAGGGTTAGAATGGCTGTTGCAACATAATGCTTTGTATAGAGATGTACGAACGTCTTTTTCTCATTTAAACAATAACATCCTAGAAATTGTTCACGTGAATGAGGAAGTACGTATTGCAACAGCTATTGAAGCTAGAAATGATACAGTTCAGAATACTAGATTTATTGATTTAGGTGGAGATAAAGCTATTTTACGGGGCTCGTTGCATCAAGGTAGCGATTTGTTTAATATTGATTCACGTGGTAAACAATGTACGGCCATTGCCGCAGTAGCTTGTGTAGCTTTACATATAGGAAATCCCAACGTTTGGTGTTCCAGTGATATCGACTATATACTCATTGTAGGAGATAAATACTACAAAGAAAGTATTAACGCGCGAAATAATCCGGACCCCAGGGAAGAGAACATAGATTACTTAGCAGCAAATGAATTATTACCAGAGATAGTGTTCAATGATATTAGAGTTAGTATCAATGTGGAATATAATATGGCTGTGAACGGCCACATTGATACTGACGATAGCGACAATGGGTTTCCAAATTTAAAAAATGGTTTGTGCACGTTCTTCAGAACTTACAAATATGGCATCCTTACTACGAATTTATTGTCAGTAGCTGTGTCCTATGAAAACCAATCGGAAAGTAGTTACTACTGGTTGTTTGATTCGCATGCAAGAGGTCCAAAGGGATGCAAGGCATCAGTAAAAGGTGTTGCATGCTGTATGAGATTTGCAAACATTACTGCTATGTATAGCATGTTGCGTCGCAATCTGCACGCTAAAAGTGGCAATGAGAATATGTTAAATGTATACACATTAACGCCTTTAGTTTTACACCGGGAAAGAGAAGAGTCCCCACAGATAAGAAATGAAGAACGAGAAACAAGTGCTACGCGTATATGTAACTCCGGTGAAAACCGAATTATTTTTTCGACGAGCATGTTGCGTCCTATTGACGAAGGCCTTCCCGATATTGATAATGTTGTATCTGTTAATAATACCGAACAGAATGATGGTATACGGTTGGTTGACGTACGAAGGAAAACAGCGCCGCCACTACATCTCGAAAGAGAGAGGCGAATGGAGGAATTAGGTTGGTTCTTTTTATTTCCAGACGGGAGAAATGGTTTCGGAGAATCTCGCGATATCCCTATAACACCACTGGACTATTTTCAAGCACGTATTATGGGCAATGACCGTCGCTTCCAACGAACAGATTATTTGTTCTTTGCGTTGTCTGTAGTTGAATATTTTCGGGTTAAAGCTAGCGTTTCCGTAGCATGTAGGATGCGTCAAGGGGAACAAACTCCACAAGGATTAATAGATAATATGCATCTGACAATGCGAAACATTAGAGGGTCGGCATCGTACTGGAGGCGCAACTGCTCAGAGTTAATCGCTATGGTTAGAAGCTTAGGCCCCCCCACGTGGTTTGCAACATTTTCGTGTAACGACTTGAATTGGCCCGATATGTTGAAAGCGTTGCTAATAGCTGATGGGCGTCCTGCTAGCGATGTCGATGGTCTGACGTTTGCAGACCGGCAGCTATTAGTTCAAGCGTACCCGGTAGTCTTAGCAAGACAATTCACGGTGCGTGTCAATGCGTTAGTTCAGTACCTCAAATATTCCGACTGCTTGGGTGGCGAGGTTGTTGATTTCTGGTATAGAATAGAGTTTCAGAATAGAGGTAGCCCACATCTGCATATGCTTATCTGGTGTGCAAATGTACCAGATTTTATGACGGAAGAAGGACGCAGAATTATTGAACAGGTGGTCACTTGCTCCTTGGAACCGGAGGATCAGCACTTAGGGGATACAGTACGAAGAGTCCAAATTCACAAGCATTCTATGACGTGTTACAAGGATCGTAATAATCGTACATGCCGCTTTGGATTCCCTCGTCCGATAAGTGAATCAACCGTATGCCTTGGTCCAGACGACACCCTTCTTAACAACGGGCGTTTTTGCGTACTGAGACGAACAGAGCATGAAGTTATGGTAAACAATTACAATCCTAAACTGCTAAAATTGTGGGAAGGAAACACGGATATACAACCATGTGGAAACGTGACAGCTGTTGCATATTACCTTGCCAAATATGCAGGAAAATGCGAACCGGCTGAAACAGGCGAGGTTGTTAAAGATGCTATTGTACGCGCAAAACGTCGCGGTGGTCCCACATGGAATCAACTGTTTTCCGTGACCATGGCAATCATGTCTCAGCGTTTAGTTAGCGCAGCGGAGTGTGCTTATAGATTATGCCATCTACCACTTAAGACAAGCACGCGCAAGGCTGTATTTATAAACAGCTGTCGACCGGAACAACGATTTCGACTCATGCGATTGGATGCAGACGAGACATCAATTTATAATAACATATTCGATCGATATGTGCAACGTCCGGATAATTTAGATGATTTGAGTCTGGCCGAATTCGCTGTTCGATATGAGACAGTCTCTACCACACTGTGGACCGAAGAAGATGGCGATGAAGAACTTCGAGAAGATGAATTTGCACAAGAGAAACCAAAGTTTATACGATTGAAAGATAATACACGTATGCGTATAAGAAACAAACCAGCTGTATTACGTTATCGCTATTATACATTGACCAGCGACAGAGAAGGATATTACTATAATTTAATAGTATGTCACATACCATTTCGGAATGAGAATGAGCTCATGTTTGAGAACGAGTCGGCAGAACAATGCTTCTTACGTCGACAAAACGAGTTGAGGCCCCTCGCTGAGAACGAATCTGTCGAACAATTTGCACACGCAGAGCAAATTATTCAAGCTGCTCTGGCTCAAGCTGTTGCTTTAAATGTTGTCCGTGAAGACAGAGATGAAGATTGTGTGCGAGATCCTGTCATTATTCACGGCGACGAAGCCATATATGCTGATCCAGCAGATATATATGAACATGAAGAAGAACATGGAGGAACTGCAATGACGGATGATGTCTTTCTTAGTAATATTCGAAGTCTTAACATTCAACAGAAAGATTTGTTTAAAAGAATATCAACAGTAATAGAGAATGATATTAGGAATGCTGAGAATATGGTGCAGATGTTGCTTTTCATAACCGGAGGGGCCGGCAGTGGTAAATCGTTCATCTTAAAATTAATCGTTGAACATATTAAACGTTGTTATAAACCGACAATTGATGCAATGATGAAGCCATCGTTCATCGAAGTAGCAGCGCTGACTGGGGTCGCTGCACGCCACATTTTTGGAAAGACACTACATACAATGTTCTCCCTCCCTATTGAGAAAGGGAACACCATGACATATCGACGAATGACAGGCCACAGACTTGAACAGGAGAGACGGAAGTGGCGGCATATAAAGTGGTTGATCATTGATGAGATATCAATGGTATCATACGAGATTTTGCGAATACTTCATTTCAGGTTGCAAGAATTCAAAAACAATGAGAAACTATTTGCCGGTATAAATATACTTCTCTTCGGTGACATCATGCAGTTGCCACCAGTGAAAGGGCATTGGTGTTTCATACAACCCAACTGGTGTGCCGCAGAGATTAATTTATGGCACCAGTTTTCTTTCTGCGAATTAACTATTAATATGCGACAACATGGCGACACAGAGTTCATAGACTTGTTGAATAATCTACGTTTTGGAGAAGTAACCACTGAACAGTTAGAACTATTATGCGAACGACGGCATGTTCCCTTAACTGGAGAATTTGAAGATGGTGCGGCAGTAAGAATATTTCCCACATTAAAATTGGTGGACGAATACAACTTGAAAATGACTGATACTCTGGCGAAATCCCACCGTGTATACATCATTAATGCGGTTGACGAATCCCGTGAAGCAGCTACGTATGGTAAAAGACCGTCCAAAAATGTGATTCCAGTAAATGTGAATAATTGCGGTGGTCTCTTACATACTCTACAGTTAGCTGTTAGCTCACGAGTGATGCTGCGACGAAATATATCAATTTCCGATGGACTAATAAACGGTGCAATGGGAATAGTGAAACGCTTCAAATGGCCGGCTCTACGTAGAGATCAACTGGAGGAGGGTGAAATGCCGGAATCTGTAATGATACAATTTCATGACGAAACTATTGGCAATAGATTTAAAGATACCGACGGGAGTATTGCAATTGCACCGGTTTCAGCGACATTTCAAGCGATCAAAGGTTACGGAGATGTTGAACGCAGAATGTTGCCCCTTATTCTAAGCTGGGCAGTAACGGTGCACAAATTACAAGGAACTACTCTGAACAAGGCCGTAATAGACCTTGGTAAGAAAAATTTTGCAGAGGGACAAATCTATGTCTCCCTGAGTCGTGTGAAAAGTCTGAATGGGTTAGCCGTATCTGATCTGGCAACAAATAAAGTTCTACAAAAACCACATGACGAAAAAGCACTTGCAGAAATGCAACGGTTACGTAAGCTATTGTGAATGTAGTGACAGATGTTATGTAATATAGCATGGATACCAATGTGTATACCACTCACACCAACGTTGCGTAAATAGACACCATACTTGGCAAATATATATTGGCAACAAGGGCCACCACACGGATACCGTCATTTCATGTCGAAACATATATTGGCAAGAATGGCCACCAAACGGACACCGTTATTTCATGTCGAACCATATATTGGCAACAATGGCCACCACACGGACACCATCATTTCATGTCGAAACATATATTGGCAAGAATGGCCACCAAATGGACACCGTTATTTTATGTCGAACCATATATTGGCAACAATGGCCACCAAATGGACACCGTTATTTTATGTCGAACCATATATTGGCAACAATGGCCACCAAACGGACACCGTCATTTCATGTCGAAACATATATTGGCAAGAATGGCCACCACACGGACACCGTCATTTCATGTCGAAACATATATTGGCAAGAATGGACACCAAATGGACACCGTTATTTTATGTCGAACCATATATTGGCAACAATGGCCACCACACGGACACCATCATTTCATGTCGAAACATATATTGGCAAGAATGGCCACCAAATGGACACCGTTATTTTATGTCGAACCATATATTGGCAACAATGGCCACCAAATGGACACCGTTATTTTATGTCGAACCATATATTGGCAACAATGGCCACCAAACGGACACCGTCATTTCATGTCGAAACATATATTGGCAAGAATGGCCACCACACGGACACCGTCATTTCATGTCGAAACATATATTGGCAAGAATGGCCACCACACGGACACCGTCATTTCATGTCGAAACATATATTGGCAAGAATGGCCACCAAATGGACACCGTTATTTTATGTCGAACCATATATTGGCAACAATGGCCACCAAATGGACACCGTTATTTTATGTCGAACCATATATTGGCAACAATGGCCACCAAACGGACACCGTCATTTCATGTCGAAACATATATTGGCAAGAATGGCCACCACACGGACACCGTCATTTCATGTCGAAACATATATTGGCAAGAATGGACACCAAATGGACACCGTTATTTTATGTCGAACCATATATTGGCAACAATGGCCACCACACGGACACCATCATTTCATGTCGAAACATATATTGGCAAGAATGGCCACCACACGGACACCGTCATTTCATGTCGAAACATATATTGGCAAGAATGGACACCAAATGGACACCATCATTTCATGTCGAAACATATATTGGCAAGAATGGCCACCAAATGGACACCGTTATTTTATGTCGAACCATATATTGGCAACAATGGCCACCAAATGGACACCGTTATTTTATGTCGAACCATATATTGGCAAGAATGGCCACCACACGGACACCGTCTTTTCATGTCGAAACATATATTGGCAACAATGGCCACCAAATGGACACCGTTATTTTATGTCGAACCATATATTGGCAAGAATGGCCACCAAACGGACACCGTCATTTCATGTCGAAACATATATTGGCAAGAATGGCCACCACACGGACACCGTCATTTCATGTCGAAACATATATTGGCAAGAATGGCCACCACACGGACACCGTCATTTCATGTCGAAACATATATTGGTAACAATGGCCACCACATGGACACCACACTTGTCAAAAGAATCTTGTCAAAGAAGGTCGAATGAGATCAGCAAAATTATTTTTTACTTTTCAGCGCATTTTTATTTTTTATTTTATTTCTTCAGGTTTTTGAGTTTTCAGTTTTCTGGGATGCTGTCAGTTTTCGAGGTCGGTCACATTGCTGTATTTAATACTTTTTAGTATATGGAACGTTTAGAACCATGGGTCGCACTAGATTGCATCTCGAATTTCATCGATGCGCTGGTGTATCAAATTATAGAAAATAAACGTATCTGAAACTAATGAGGAAAGAAAAGCTTGTGCATTGCAAAATGCATGTAAGGCGGACACTTCGAGAACTTCCCTCATAAGTGAAGAAAAATTTCGTTCCGATCGAACAAGCTCTCACACAAAACTATCGCCGGACAATCAAACCTTCGGTTTTCTGCAATAAAAGAAGTAAATGTTAAAGAATTTCCGAAAGATTGACAAGATTTCATCAAGATCGGTCCATCCATCTCGGAGATATCGACGGACAAACGAAAATTGCAGTAGAAACGTGAAATCAGCGAGAAAATGGCTTTTTATGCAATAACAATGGTTATCGTTAAACAATTTCGGGAAAATGTGTAATGGGACCAAAGTACACGTATCCGCTATAAGATAGATAAGATTTCATCAAGATCGGTCCATCCATCTCAGAGATATCGCTGGACACACGAAAATTCCCTCAGAAACGTGAAATCGGCGAAGAATGGGGTTTTTATGCAATAACAATAGTTAGTGTTAAACAATTTGGGAAAAATTTATATTGGGACCAAAGTACGAACATCCTCTACGCGATAAGCCTGGGTTCATCAATTTCGGTCCATCCATCTCGGAGATATCGACGGACAAACGAAAATTGTAGTAGAAACGTGAAATCGGCGAAGAATTGGGTTTTTATGCAATAACAATAGTTAGTGTTAAACAATTTGTGAAAAATTTATATTGGGACCAAAGTACGAACATCCTCTACGCAATAAGCCTGGGTTCATCAATTTCGGTCCATCCATCTCGGAGATATCGACGGACAAACGAAAATTGTAGTAGAAACGTGAAATCAGCGAGAAAATGGCATTTTATGGAATAACAATAGTTAGTGTTAAACAATTTGGGAAAAATTTATATTGGGACCAAAGTACGAACATCCTCTACGCGATAAACCTGGGTTCATCAATGTCGGTCCATCCATCTCGGAGATATCGCCGGACACACGAAAATTCCCTCAGAAACGTGAAATCGGCGAGGAATTGGGTTTTTATGCAATAACAATAGTTAGTGTTAAACAATTTGTGAAAAATTTATATTGGGACCAAAGTACGAACGTCCTCTACGCGATAAGCCTGGGTTCATCAATTTCGGTCCATCCATCTCGGAGATATCGACGGACAAACGAAAATTGTAGTAGAAACGTGAAATCAGCGAGAAAATGGCATTTTATGCAATAACAATGGTTATCGTTAAACAATTTCGGGAAAATGTGTAATGGGACCAAAGTACACGTATCCGCTATAAGATAGATAAGATTTCATCAAGATCGGTCCATCCATCTCGGAGATATCGCTGGACACACGAAAATTCCCTCAGAAACGTGAAATCGGCGAAGAATTGGGTTTTTATGCAATAACAATAGTTAGTGTTAAACAATTTGGGAAAAATTTATATTGGGACCAAAGTACGAGCATCCTCTACGCGATAAGCCTGGGTTCATCAATTTCGGTCCATCCATCTCGGAGATATCGCTGGACACACGAAAATTCCCTCAGAAACGTGAAATCGGCGAAGAATTGGGTTTTTATGCAATAACAATAGTTAGTGTTAAACAATTTGTGAAAAATTTATATTGGGACCAAAGTACGAACGTCCTCTACGCGATAAGCCTGGGTTCATCAATTTCGGTCCATCCATCTCGGATATATCGCCGGACACACGAAAATTTCAGCAGAAACGAGAAATCGGCGAAGAATTGCGTTTTTATGCAATAACAATGGTTAGCGTTAAACAATTTCGAAAAATTTGATAATGGGACCAAACTGTGAACATCCTCTATGATATAAGCCCGGTTTCATCCCGATCGGTCCAGCCGTCTTCCCGTATTAGCCGGACAAACATTAAAAAAAAAAAAAAAAAAAAAGAAACATAGCGATCGAATTGAGTACCTCCTCCTTTTCGAAGTCGGTAATAAACGCAATTAGAGTACTAGAAGTGAATATTACGCGAAACTAGCATAATCCAGTACAGATCCTGCATGATTTTACAAAGAAACCACTCACTTTCATCTAAAATAGCATTTCTGATAAGCAGAGCCGAAGTATTACACTTTAAACGCAATTAGAGCACTAGGAGTGAATATTATGTGAAAATAACATGATCCAATGCATTTTCTGCGTGATTTTACAAAGAAACCGCTCACTTTCATCTAACACAGCATTTCTGATAAGCAGAGCCGAAGTATTACACTTTAAACGCAATTAGAGCACTAGGAGTGAATATTATGTGAAAATAACATGGTCCAATGCATTTTCTGCGTGATTTTACAAAGAAACCACTCACTTTCATCTAACACAGCATTTGTGATAAGCAGAGCCGAAGTATTACACTTTAAACGCAATTAGAGTACCAGAAGTGCATTTTACGTCAAAATAACATGATCCAATGCGTTTTCTTCGTGATTTTACAACGGAAACATTCATTTTCATCAAAAAACAGCAATTCTGATAAGCAGAGCCGAAGTATTACACTATAAACGCAATTAGAGTACTAGAAGTGAATATTACGCGAAACTAGCATAATCCAGTACAGATCCTGCATGATTTTACAAAGAAACCACTCACTTTCATCTAACACAGCATTTGTGATAAGCAGAGCCGAAGTATTACACTATAAACGCAATTAGAGCACTAGGAGTGAATATTATGTGAAAGTAACATGATCCAATGCATTTTCTTCGTGATTTTACAAAGGAAACATTCGTTTTCATCAAAACCAGCAATTCTGATATGCATATACAAAGTATTACACTATAAACGCAATTAGAGCACTAGGAGTGAATATTATGTGAAAATAACATGACCCAATGCATTTTCTGCGTGATGATACAAAAAACCACTTACTCTAGTCGAAAACAACAGTTCTGATAAGCAGAGCCGAAGTATTACACTTTAAACGCAATTAGAGTACCAGAAGTGCATTTTACGTCAAAATAACATGATCCAATGCATTGTCTACGTCATTTTACAACGAAAACATTCACTTTCATCTAACACAGCATTTCTGATAAGCAGAGCCGAAGTATTACACTTTAAACGCAATTAGAGTACCAGAAGTGCATTTTACGTCAAAATAACATGATCCAATGCATTGTCTACGTCATTTTACAACGAAAACATTCACTTTCATCTAACACAGCATTTCTGATAAGCATAGCCGAAGTATTACACTATAAACGCAATTAGAGCACTAGGAGTGAATATTATGTGAAAATGACATGATCCAATGCGTTTTCTTCGTGATTTTACAACGGAAAAATTCATTTTCATCAAAAACAGCAATTCTGATAAGCAGAGCCGAAGTATTACACTATAAACGCAATTACAGTACTAGCAGTGAATATTATGTGAAAATGACATGATCCAATGCATTTTCTGCGTGGTTTTACAAAGAAAACAATCACTCTGGTCAAAAGCAGCAATTCTGATACGCTGAAGTATTATACTATAATCTCAATTAAAGTCCTAGGAGTGCATTTTACGTCGAAGTAACATGATCGAGTGCATTTTCTTCGTGATTTTACAACGAAAACATTCACTTTCATCTAACACAGCATTTCTGATAAGCAGAGCCGAAGTATTACACTATAAACGCAATTAGAGCACTAGGAGTGAATATTATGTGAAAATAACATGATCCAATGCATTTTCTGCATGATTTTACAAAGAAAACACTCACTTCCATTTAACACACCATTTCTGATAAGCAAAGCCGAAGTATTGCACTATAAACGCAATTGGAGTACTAGCAGTGAATATTATGTGAAAATGACATGATCCAATGCATTTTCTGCGTGGTTTTACAAAGGAAACAATCACTCTGGTCAAAAACAGCAATTCTGATACGCTGAAGTATTATACTATAAACGCAATTAGAGCACTAGGAGTGAATATTACATGAAAATAACATGATCCAATGCGTTTTCTTCGTGATTTTACAACGGAAACATTCATTTTCATCAAAAACAGCAATTCTGATAAGCAGAGCCGAAGTATTACACTATAAACGCAATTACAGTACTAGCAGTGAATATTATGTGAAAATGACATGATCCAATGCATTTTCTGCGTGGTGTGAGAAATAAAATTTGTGAGAAGAATTTGTGAGGGGACTATTTGTGAGGAATGAATTCTTCCTGGGACTACTCGGGAATACAGCTACCCGCAGCTAGTATCCCAGGAAAATTCGAGAACGGTAGATTTTCTATCACAAGAACGCGAGTTCCGACGGGACGCAACTTAAGCCCTCACTCTCGACTGCAATTCCGGAATCTAAAATCTGGGCGCCAGGTACCCCGCGGTACCACGATAACTTAACAAACTGGCTTTTCGCCGCACTACTTTTCCGGAGACTTGCAGTCGGGTTTCTCTACGCGGCAGCTCAGAGTTGGAGGACAGAGAGCACGGTGGATTCGGCAGGAGACGCAACCAAGACAGATGTGCTATTAATTCGAGACTTTATTAGCTCTTCTTAGATGGAAACGTGACAAAGAGTATTGGAGAGACGGACTTCACTCACGGGCGTTACTAGGCGTCCGTGAGGAGCAAACAACAAATGGTATAACTATTTCTAACGACGGCCTGATCCAAAGGAATAGAAACGTCTCGGGACGACGAGACGAACGGGAAACAAATCGGCGAGCTACGACAAATATAAAGTCTCGAGAAGCGAGCTACGAACTAGTGGACGGAATTAATGATTCGCTGCGAGGACGCGGGAGTCCTCCAGGAAGGTCGATTATGGTTACGTGGAACTTGCACGGTCAGAATTACGGAAAAGCACGAATACGGTACGTGTACAAGACACAGCCAGGACAATCCCCTGACTGGCCAATACGTGAAATACGATATTAAGAAGTCCGAAGATTCGGCTCTTACCTAAAGCTGATTATTTGGCTTGTGGTGACGGTACACACACTTTTAACTAGAATTCACTGAACTAACTTCCACGCAACGAATGTTCGCTCCTTACTCGCGCGGGACTTTAATAGACTTGAGCCTATGATTCCCCCCTGCCCCTGACTTTGGCCGATCATGCCACCTAACGCGGTCCGGACGCCAAGGTTCGGGGAGCCTCCGCACAGGGCCGTACCCCTGCGCTGTAGGAAGATCCTAGCGGCCGCTGCCGATGGATCCTTCCTCCTGGATGTGCCTTCCTGACCGCCCAGAAATCCTGCGGTGTGGCCCACACCGCCCTGGAAGTCCTTCGCAGGCTGCTACCATCCGCAGTGGAGTCTCCACGTCGAACCGGAATCTCGTGGCTGCTGGTGACGGAACTAAAGATGTTTGTCAGCGGCTGGAGGAATTGCTACGCCCCTGCTCAACGGTGTCTAGATGGCTCAAGCGAATTCAAAGAGTATTAGGAGCGGAACATCAACTTTCGCTAGCGATTAACGGACGACCTTGCCTGGAGGCTATGTTGTTTTCCCTAATTAGCGGTTTCGAGTTAGCCTTCCGGTCTTATGCTTGGGTTGGGGGAGGACACTTCGTCACAAACTCCCCCTCCACTTACAAAAGACCGGAAGGTGCCTAGAGCAACTCGAATCTTTGGACTTCGGTACTCGTGCTTCTCCAGTCCAGGTCATGGGACGGCACAAAATAAAAATACTAAATTGACCTTACCTAGGACTAGATGTTTCCCTTTTTTTTTTTTTTTCTTTTCCTCTCCAAAACGGTACGTTGCAAGTTCCTGTTGAATCGACACTTCCTGACGACGGACGGCGCACGGCGGTGTATCTCTAAGTCGCTGGACCTGTCTCCTAAACGCACTTAATCTACGCCGAGATGGGGACTAACTACAAAAATCGCAAGCAATTTGACGGAACTAACGGTAGATTTTATTGGCGATCAGGTGCGGTACAGGTACTTAGGGCGTGTTTGTGGAGGCGGTTTGACGCTTCCGGTCAAGTTCTGCCCAGTCGGCCTTCCACCCCGGGTAGCATCTTCGACAATCACGCAGGGTGATCCCCGGGGCACCGCACTTGTAGCAGAACTCTCTGGCTTTTGGGGCTGGACAGGCCGAATACCGGTGGCCGGTCTGCCCGCATTGCCAGCACCCCGTGGCTGCATTTGGAGCTTCCGGCTTCTTTGGTTCCCTTGTGGGCGACGGGTATAGGCCCTTGGGTGGCCGCATACTAGACGCGGCCCGTCTCAGGCGGTCGCTCGCGTTCGTCCGGGATCTGGACCCGGTTTTGGAGGCCTCGGGTGGGTGGTCCGGCGACGTCCGGCGGGGTCTCTTGGTGGACTCGGACCGAGCCTTCCGGTCGTGGACGGTCGGCAGATGTTCGGCCGCTGCAGGTTCCTCCGCCGGTTTGGCTGTTCGTGCGTATATCACGCGTTCCTCCCCCGTCTGGGACGCTCGGTCCATGGTGACCGGCAGCTTCGGAACGGGAGCCCTCGTCGGTAGCGGCTCTGTTTGGCAGTCGCGGTCAGTCGTCTCCGGCCAAGGGCGCACCACGGCGCCCACGGTGGTGGTTCGATCGGCCCTTTCCTCGCGGACCGCCTCTTCGAGGTCGGCCCAGAACTCGGGACGGGTCTCCTGAATCATCTCAAAGATCTCTTGAAACTGGGCCATTCTCGCCCATCCCCGAGACGTAGACGACTCCATATCCGGCACTGTTTGCTTTGCGGAACAACGGCTGCTGCCGAAGGTCAAGCGGGGTTAGGTGACGTACGCCTTTAAGTCCTGCACATGCACCTTTCCTACTATTTCCCCATCGGACGTAGACAATTCATAGACTACAGGTGACAATACATTGGAGACATAAAACGGTCCAGCAAACTTAGGCGCTAGTTTCGATGCAACATTCTGAGCGGCGTTAGACAGGATGTGCTGTCTTCGTAGCACCCTGTCTCCTACTTTAAAAATCACGTCTCGACGGTGTTTATTGTATTGTGCGGCTTGCTGTTGGTGAGCAGTGTTTAGATTCTCCACGACCCACTCTCGCATGTGTTCCAACTTAGACATGCGGAGTCTCCATGGGTCGGGAGAGGCGGAATTTAGATCGGAGACGACACTACCCTCCTCCCTCTTACATCGAGGCGGGACGGGATCACGGCCAAAGTTCAGAAAAGCCGGAGAAGTTCGGAGAGACGTATGAAATGCGGTGTTGTAGGCGAAGCGAAGGCGAGACACGTTCAAATCCCAATCCCGGTGATCGGTTTCGATATACGAGACTATCATGGTTTTTAAAACTCTGTTGACACGCTCCACTGGGTTGGCTTGTGGATGGTAAGGCGGAGTAGTCGCGTGATTAATCCCGTACGACTTGGTAAGCGCGGTCACCGTTTTGTTTACGAACTCCGTACCATTATCGGTGAGCAAGGTTTTCGGAGTGCCCCACCGAGACAGTACGAGTTCTTCTAACGCGGCGGCAACTAGCTGACCGGTAGCACGGCGGAGCGGCCTACACTCCACCCACTTACTAAAAAGATCCTGCAAGACTATTAGGTATTGATATCCGGAACGGCTACGCGGAAAGGGACCCATCATGTCGGCGGCAACGACGATCCACGGCTGGTCGATTTGACGATGGCCCATCAAGCCCGCCGGTGCGGTTTGTTGAACCTTCGTCAGCTGGCAGATTCGACAACGCTTCACGAACTCTGCCGCGGAATTAAACATACCGGGCCAATAATAACGTAAACACAGCCGGTGATACGTCTTCTGTATGCCGAGATGGCCTGATCGGACGTCGTCATGGGTTTCCCTTAGCGCGCCCTCCCGTTCCGAAACCGGGACTACTAATTTCCATTCAGATAAGTCCGAGCCTAGCAGGTCATTTATTAACGCGTCGGTACGGCGGACATAAAGACGCGACGCTTCCACTTTCCAGTCTGGGTGATCCTTCGGATTGGTATTTACTTCCTCGTATTTACTATCATACCACGGATCCGCCGGGGTCAACGCTCCCGCGACGGTCGCGACTTCGTAAATACGGGACAGAGCATCCGGTACACAATGTAAGCTACCTTTTCGGTGTATTATTTCGAAGTCGTATTCTAGGAGTTCGAGAGCCCATCTGGCTAAGCGGCCGGTGGGATTCTTTAATTCGCGGAGCCACCGCAGGCTATGGTGATCCGTGATCACCGTGAACTTAAAACCTTCCAGGTACGGGCGGAACTTTCGTATGGCCCATACGATTGCGAGACATTCCTGTTCGGTGGTGGTGTAGTTTTTCTCCGCGGCGATTAAAGATCGGCTCGCGAACGCGATCACGCGCTCTTCTCCGTCTAGCGTTTGTGTTAGTACGGCACCAAGACCGACACCGCTCGCGTCAGTCTGTAGGACGAACGGTACAGAGAAATCGGGACAAGCTAATATAGGAGCCTCTGCGACGGCGGCACGCAATGTTTCGAACGATTGTTGTTGTTCCGCTCCCCAGACCCATGGCTCGAGCTTCTTAGTTAATCGATTAAGAGGCTCGGCCACGGCCGAGTACTGGGGAATAAAGCGTCGGTACCAAGATGCCATTCCTAAGAATCGTCGCAGTTGCTTTAAGTGGATCGGCACAGGGTATGCGAGTAGGGGGGCCGACTTCTCCGGGTCGACGTGTAAACCGTTACGCGAGACAACAAACCCTAGATAACGAACTTCGGTTCGGCAAAACTCACACTTTTCCGGATTGATTGCTAATCCGGCGTCTACTATTTTCCGAAGGATCTTTTCTACCCACTGGAGGTGGTCGTCAAACGTCACATTCACGATGATAATATCGTCCAAATACGCAAAGGCGTGCGGTTCCATTTCAGGGCCTATAAGTCGATCTAATAAACGTTGAAAAGTTGCCGGGGCTCCGGTGAGCCCATACGGCATTCGCTTGAAATGGAATAAGCCTTTGCCCGGGACAGTGAACGCGGTAATCTCTTTACTATTTACTTCCATCGGTATTTGGAAGTACGCCTGACTTAGGTCGATGGTCGTAATATACCGGGCGGCGCGTAACTTATCGAGGATGCTCGTCATGTGAGGGAGAGGATAGGCATCGCGCTTCGAGACACTGTTGACTTTCCGGAAGTCGAGACAAAATCGGTACTTCCCGTTGGGCTTTTTGACCATCACGATGGGGCTTGACCATTCGCTGGCGGACGGCTCGATGATATCTTCGGCGAGGAGACGGTCCACTTCTTGGTAGATCGCCTCCTGCACCGGCGGCGAAACCGCGTAATACCGCTGTTTAATGGGTGGATGGTTGCCCACATCGATTCGGTGCTCAGTTAATGAGGTGAGCCCTTTGGCTCGAGACAATTCCGGCATTACTTTATTTAAGAATTCGTCCAAGCGAGACGCCTCCCCCTCCGTCAAAACTTGCACGCTGGACAGCGTGCAACACACGGAGTTAGCATCCTCTCGCGTCGCGGACGGCTCAAACGGGAACACGCGAGACGGGTCATCCTTAAAGCGCCAATTCCTATCCGTAAAATCCGCGAGGATACCGAATTGCGCAATAACGTCGACCCCTAACAACAGTGGCGCAGCTAGTTCGTCCAAAATTCGGGCTTCCACTATACGAGACACATCTTTAATCGTTAAACGGAACTCCGCTAGGTGGGTAGCGTAGTGCACTTTTCGGCATGCCGTAACTAATAACATTGGGACGGATAAAGGTTTCACCTTTACTTCACTGCCTTCCCGTTCTACAACGTTCCGACATATGAAGCTGCGCGACGCACCGGTGTCTATTAGAGCGGCAGATTGGCAATTTCCCACTAATACCGGGACAGTCAATAACGCGGTTTCGGTACCTTTTACAACCGCGGTTATCTCGTACTGCGGGGACATTTGGTGGACCTCTGTCTCAACAAGGGGGGCCGAAGGGGTCCGGTACTTCAGCCCTTCTTCGCGTTTCCCGAAGCCTTATTGCAGTGTGGGCACGTCTTTGTTGTCGTTCCCGGATGCCCACACTTAAAACAATAAAGCCTTTTCGGCGCGCGACACTCTTTCGCCCGATGGCCGCTTTTCTCGCAGTTCCAGCACTTTACCAGCGGTGCGGTACCTTGGTTACGGGACGGCTGGCTGGCGGTACTGGTGCTGGGCTCGGAGACGGCACACAAGGTTTCAGCCTTGCGTGTCTTCCCCTTCGGAACAGGTGTGGTGTAGGCTGCGAGATACGGCGCTACCTTCGGGCGATATTGCGGCGGTACAGTCGACGCGGTTTCCGTCGTTCTCTCGGCCCATACAGCCTCCCGCAGCAATTGCTGCATGGAGTGTATGTTCCGCAAGTTGATAGCTTGACGGATACGCGGTAGCAAGTTATAATACGTATGCTCCACTTGCATTTCCGTAGTCCACGCGGGACGTAACCGGCTAAATAGTGATTGCATACATATTATATACACTCTGGCCCCCTCGTCTTCCCCTTGAAACCGAAAATAAGTGATCCGGCGCAACTCCGGCTGTATATTCGGGTCCACAAAATGTTCCCGCATTGCTGACGCGAAATCGTCGTATGTTTGCCATAAGGGCCGATTCGCGCGGAACCACCGTAATGCCAGTCCTTCTAGGAACGACGGCAAGATCAGCAGCAAATGAAGATCCGGCAGATAATACGTTTGCCGGCACTCTGCTATCCGGAGCAGGAACTCTTCCGGATCTTCTTCCGGTTGACCCTCGAATTTTATCCCTAACCGCCGCAGTACATCAAAGACATACTGGGGGTTAGTTTGAGCTCGCGGAGGTGGGTGTTGAGCCCGCGGTACGAAGGGTAACACGGTACGCGGTGGCGGCGGCGGCGACGATGGTTGTGAAATCGTCGGTTGCGGTACTTCTGGCGGACTAACCGGATCCCTAATTGGTGGCGAAGATCTGTTATGCAGAGGCGGTACATATATGGACTCCACGAAGTGGTGACCCGGGGAGTCCGGTGAAATTTGTTCTTCGGCACTCAAGAAGGGTTGCTCGTTGCCGGTGGAATACGCCGCGGTGTCCACCGGCGGTAGCGCGTAGTCCGACTCGCGTGGTTGGATCGCAACTCTTCCCGACGATCTCACTAATGTCGCCGGTGTTGCTGGTGACGACGATTCACCTGCTTCGAAATTTAATTGTCTTGCCAATCTGTCCCTCATTATCGGAGTCCCACCTTGCTCCGATAATTCTCGCCTACGCAATTCGTTTAATAATTCCTCAACCGTAAAATCCTTGATTCGTCCCACATGTTCTTCTGCCATTGTATTGGGTTTGATTAACAATAGCCTATTCCCGAATTAGATCACTAGGCGCGGCACTGTTTTTGTTTAGGGTTCTTCTACCCGAACCGAACGATACGTCGCGTGTCCTATTGTCTTCCGACCAACCGACCCAGTGTTCAAATTAACGCGGATTACCGTTGCACTTCTCTTTCCGGATTTCGGATAATCCTCTTACGAAATGCTTTTCTGCACTTTTCCGGTACACTGCGCGTACTTTTCTTACGCGGACACTCCTAAGCAACCGCAGACACAAGAACAACTTGCACCTGTCGAGACACTCTAATTACTGATTTTATTATCAGTTTCCGGAACTTAGTATTAGTACCTTGTACGGTACTTTTTCTTTTCTGCTCTCGAGACTAGTTTCAGACCATGCCTCTCAGAATGCTGCACTTACAATCCTATTTCCTGTGACCCTATAATACTTCAGTGGTTTGGGGCGAAACACAATTAAATCTATACAATACAAAACCCTGCCACCAAACCCACAAAATTTAGGTACACAATCACAGGACGATACTAAAATTCCTTCCCTAGATTATCTGTCTTGGTCCGCCCTGGCTCTAACCTTTGCCGTTGGGCGCCAAATTTGTGAGAAATAAAATTTGTGAGAAGAATTTGTGAGGGGACTATTTGTGAGGAATGAATTCTTCCTGGGACTACTCGGGAATACAGCTACCCGCAGCTAGTATCCCAGGAAAATTCGAGAACGGTAGATTTTCTATCACAAGAACGCGAGTTCCGACGGGACGCAACTTAAGCCCTCACTCTCGACTGCAATTCCGGAATCTAAAATCTGGGCGCCAGGTACCCCGGGGTACCACGATAACTTAACAAACTGGCTTTTCGCCGCACTACTTTTCCGGAGACTTGCAGTCGGGTTTCTCTACGCGGCAGCTCAGAGTTGGAGGACAGAGAGCACGGTGGATTCGGCAGGAGACGCAACCAAGACAGATGTGCTATTAATTCGAGACTTTATTAGCTCTTCTTAGATGGAAACGTGACAAAGAGTATTGGAGAGACGGACTTCACTCACGGGCGTTACTAGGCGTCCGTGAGGAGCAAACAACAAATGGTATAACTATTTCTAACGACGGCCTGATCCAAAGGAATAGAAACGTCTCGGGACGACGAGACGAACGGGAAACAAATCGGCGAGCTACGACAAATATAAAGTCTCGAGAAGCGAGCTACGAACTAGTGGACGGAATTAATGATTCGCTGCGAGGACGCGGGAGTCCTCCAGGAAGGTCGATTATGGTTACGTGGAACTTGCACGGTCAGAATTACGGAAAAGCACGAATACGGTACGTGTACAAGACACAGCCAGGACAATCCCCTGACTGGCCAATACGTGAAATACGATATTAAGAAGTCCGAAGATTCGGCTCTTACCTAAAGCTGATTATTTGGCTTGTGGTGACGGTACACACACTTTTAACTAGAATTCACTGAACTAACTTCCACGCAACGAATGTTCGCTCCTTACTCGCGCGGGACTTTAATAGACTTGAGCCTATGATTCCCCCCTGCCCCTGACTTTGGCCGATCATGCCACCTAACGCGGTCCGGACGCCAAGGTTCGGGGAGCCTCCGCACAGGGCCGTACCCCTGCGCTGTAGGAAGATCCTAGCGGCCGCTGCCGATGGATCCTTCCTCCTGGATGTGCCTTCCTGACCGCCCAGAAATCCTGCGGTGTGGCCCACACCGCCCTGGAAGTCCTTCGCAGGCTGCTACCATCCGCAGTGGAGTCTCCACGTCGAACCGGAATCTCGTGGCTGCTGGTGACGGAACTAAAGATGTTTGTCAGCGGCTGGAGGAATTGCTACGCCCCTGCTCAACGGTGTCTAGATGGCTCAAGCGAATTCAAAGAGTATTAGGAGCGGAACATCAACTTTCGCTAGCGATTAACGGACGACCTTGCCTGGAGGCTATGTTGTTTTCCCTAATTAGCGGTTTCGAGTTAGCCTTCCGGTCTTATGCTTGGGTTGGGGGAGGACACTTCGTCACAGTGGTTTTACAAAGAAAACACTTACTTTCATCTAACACAGCATTTCTGATAAGCAGAGCCGAAGTATTACACTATAAACGCAATTAGAGTACTAGAAGTGAATATTACGCGAAACTAGCATAATCCAGTACAGATCCTGCATGATTTTACAAAGAAACCACTCACTTTCATCTAACACAGCATTTGTGATAAGCAGAGCCGAAGTATTACACTATAAACGCAATTAGAGCACTAGGAGTGAATATTATGTGAAAGTAACATGATCCAATGCATTTTCTTCGTGATTTTACAAAGGAAACATTCGTTTTCATCAAAACCAGCAATTCTGATATGCATATACAAAGTATTACACTATAAACGCAATTAGAGCACTAGGAGTGAATATTACATGAAAATAACATGATCCAATGCGTTTTCTTCGTGATTTTACAACGGAAACATTCATTTTCATCAAAAACAGCAATTCTGATAAGCAGAGCCGAAGTATTACACTATAAACGCAATTACAGTACTAGCAGTGAATATTATGTGAAAATGACATGATCCAATGCATTTTCTGCGTGGTTTTACAAAGAAAACAATCACTCTGGTCAAAAGCAGCAATTCTGATACGCTGAAGTATTATACTATAATCTCAATTAAAGTCCTAGGAGTGCATTTTACGTCGAAGTAACATGATCGAGTGCATTTTCTTCGTGATTTTACAACGAAAACATTCACTTTCATCTAACACAGCATTTCTGATAAGCAGAGCCGAAGTATTACACTATAAACGCAATTAGAGCACTAGGAGTGAATATTATGTGAAAATAACATGATCCAATGCATTTTCTGCATGATTTTACAAAGAAAACACTCACTTCCATTTAACACACCATTTCTGATAAGCAAAGCCGAAGTATTGCACTATAAACGCAATTGGAGTACTAGCAGTGAATATTATGTGAAAATGACATGATCCAATGCATTTTCTGCGTGGTTTTACAAAGGAAACAATCACTGGTCAAAAACAGCAATTCTGATACGCTGAAGTATTATACTTTAAACGCAATTGGAGCACTAGGAGTGAATATTATGTGAAAATAACATGGTCCAATGCATTTTCTGCGTGATTTTACAAAGAAACCACTCACTTTCATCTAACACAGCATTTGTGATAAGCAGAGCCGAAGTATTACACTATAAACGCAATTAGAGCACTAGGAGTGAATATTATGTGAAAATGACATGATCCAATGCATTTTCTGCGTGGTTTTACAAAGAAAACAATCACTCTGGTCAAAAACAGCAATTCTGATACGCTGAAGTCTTATACTATAAACGCAATTAGAGCACTAGGAGTGAATATTACATAAAAATAACATGATCCAATGCGTTTTCTTCGTGATTTTACAACGGAAACATTCATTTTCATCAAAAACAGCAATTCTGATAAGCAGAGCCGAAGTATTACACTATAAACGCAATTACAGTACTAGCAGTGAATATTATGTGAAAATGACATGATCCAATGCATTTTCTGCGTGGTTTTACAAAGAAAACACTTACTTTCATCTAACACAGCATTTCTGATAAGCAGAGCCGAAGTATTACACTATAAACGCAATTAGAGTACTAGAAGTGAATATTACGCGAAACTGGCATAATCCAGTACAGATCCTGCATGATTTTACAAAGAAACCACCCACTTTCATCTAAAACAGCATTTCTGATAAGCAGAGCCGAAGTATTACACTATAAACGCAATTAGAGCACTAGCAGTGAATATTATGCGAAAATGACATGATCCAATGCATTTTCTGCGTGGTTTTACAAAGAAAACAATCACTCTGGTCAAAAGCAGCAATTCTGATACGCTGAAGTATTATACTATAATCTCAATTAAAGTCCTAGGAGTGCATTTTACGTCGAAGTAACATGATCGAGTGCATTTTCTTCGTGATTTTAAAACGAAAACATTCACTTTCATCTAACACAGCATTTCTGATAAGCAGAGCCGAAGTATTACACTATAAACGCAATTAGAGCACTAGGAGTGAATATTATGTGAAAATAACATGATCCAATGCATTTTCTGCATGATTTTACAAAGAAAACACTCACTTCCATCTAACACAGCATTTCTGATAAGCAGAGCCGAAGTATTACACTATAAACGCAATTAGAGCACTAGCAGTGAATATTATGTGAAAATGACATGATCCAATGCATTTTCTGCGTGGTTTTACAAAGGAAACAATCACTCTGGTCAAAAACAGCAATTCTGATACGCTGAAGTATTATACTATAAACGCAATTAGAGTACCAGAAGTGCATTTTACGTCAAAATAACATGATCCAATGCATTGTCTACATCATTTTACAACGAAAACATTCACTTTCATCTAACACAGCATTTCTGATAAGCAGAGCCGAAGTATTACACTATAAACGCAATTAGAGCACTAGGAGTGAATATTATGTGAAAATAACATGATCCAATGCATTTTCTGCGTGATTTTACAAAGAAACCAATCACTTTCATCTAACACAGCATTTCTGATAAGCTGAAACAAACTATTACACTATAAACGCAATTAGAGCACTAGCAGTGAATATTATGTGAAAATGACATGATCCAATGCATTTTCTGCGTGGTTTTACAAAGAAAACACTTACTTTCATCTAACACACCATTTCTGATAAGCAGAGCCGAAGTATTGCACTATAAACGCAATTACAGTACTAGCAGTGAATATTATGTGAAAATGACATGATCCAATGCATTTTCTGCGTGGTTTTACAAAGAAAACAATCACTCTGGTCAAAAACAGCAATTCTGATACGCTGAAGTATTATACTATAAACGCAATTAGAGCACTAGGAGTGAATATTACATGAAAATAACATGATCCAATGCGTTTTCTTCGTGATTTTACAACGGAAACATTCATTTTCATCAAAAACAGCAATTCTGATAAGCAGAGCCGAAGTATTACACTATAAACGCAATTAGAGTACTAGAAGTGAATATTTCGCGAAACTAGCATAATCCAGTACAGATCCTGCATGATTTTACAAAGAAACCACTCACTTTCATCTAACACAGCATTTCTGATAAGCAGAGCCGAAGTATTACACTATAAACGCAATTAGAGCACTAGGAGTGAATATTATGTGAAAATAACATGATCCAATGCATTTTCTGCCTGGTTTTACAAAGGAAACATTCGTTTTCATCAAAACCAGCAATTCTGATATGCATATACAAAGTATTACACTATAAACGCAATTAGAGCACTAGGAGTGAATATTATGTGAAAATAACATGATCCAATGCATTTTCTGCGTGGTTTTACAAAGAAAACACTCACTTTCATCTAACACAGCATTTCTGATAAGCAGAGCCGAAGTATTACACTTTAAACGCAATTAGAGTACTAGAAGTGAATATTATGTGCAAATAACATGATCCAATGCATTTTCTTCGTGATTTTACAAAGGATACATTCATTTTCATCAAAAACAGCAATTCTGATATGCACATACAAAGTATTACACTTTAAACGCAATTAGAGTACCAGAAGTTCATTTTACGTCAAAATAACATGATCCAATGCATTGTCTACATCATTTTACAACGAAAACATTCACTTTCATCTAACACAGCATTTCTGATAAGCAGAGCCGAAGTATTACACTATAAACGCAATTAGAGCACTAGGAGTGAATATTATGTGAAAATAACATGATCCAATGCATTTTCTGCGTTGTTTACAAAGAAACCACTCACTTTCATCTAACACAGCATTTCTGATAAGCTGAAACAAACTATTACACTATAAACGCAATTAGAGCACTAGCAGTGAATATTATGTGAAAATGACATGATCCAATGCATTTTCTGCGTGGTTTTACAAAGAAAACACTTACTTTCATCTAACACACCATTTCTGATAAGCAGAGCCGAAGTATTGCACTATAAACGCAATTACAGTACTAGCAGTGAATATTATGTGAAAATGACATGATCCAATGCATTTTCTGCGTGGTTTTACAAAGGAAACAATCACTCTGGTCAAAAACAGCAATTCTGATACGCTGAAGTATTATACTATAAACGCAATTAGAGCACTAGGAGTGAATATTACATGAAAATAACATGATCCAATGCGTTTTCTTCGTGATTTTACAACGGAAACATTCATTTTCATCAAAAACAGCAATTCTGATAAGCAGAGCCGAAGTATTACACTATAAACGCAATTACAGTACTAGCAGTGAATATTATGTGAAAATGACATGATCCAATGCATTTTCTGCGTGGTTTTACAAAGAAAACAATCACTCTGGTCAAAAGCAGCAATTCTGATACGCTGAAGTATTATACTATAATCTCAATTAAAGTCCTAGGAGTGCATTTTACGTCGAAGTAACATGATCGAGTGCATTTTCTTCGTGATTTTACAACGAAAACATTCACTTTCATCTAACACAGCATTTCTGATAAGCAGAGCCGAAGTATTACACTATAAACGCAATTAGAGCACTAGGAGTGAATATTATGTGAAAATAACATGATCCAATGCATTTTCTGCATGATTTTACAAAGAAACCACCCACTTTCATCTAAAACAGCATTTCTGATAAGCAGAGCCGAAGTATTACACTATAAACGCAATTAGAGCACTAGCAGTGAATATTATGCGAAAATGACATGATCCAATGCATTTTCTGCGTGGTTTTACAAAGAAAACAATCACTCTGGTCAAAAGCAGCAATTCTGATACGCTGAAGTATTATACTATAATCTCAATTAAAGTCCTAGGAGTGCATTTTACGTCGAAGTAACATGATCGAGTGCATTTTCTTCGTGATTTTACAACGAAAACATTCACTTTCATCTAACACAGCATTTCTGATAAGCAGAGCCGAAGTATTACACTATAAACGCAATTAGAGCACTAGGAGTGAATATTATGTGAAAATAACATGATCCAATGCATTTTCTGCATGATTTTACAAAGAAAACACTCACTTCCATCTAACACAGCATTTCTGATAAGCAGAGCCGAAGTATTACACTATAAACGCAATTAGAGCACTAGCAGTGAATATTATGCGAAAATGACATGATCCAATGCATTTTCTGCGTGGTTTTACAACGAAAACACTTACTTTCATCTAACACAGCATTTCTGATAAGCAGAGCCGAAGTATTACACTTTAAACGCAATTAGAGTACTAGAAGTGAATATTATGTGCAAATAACATGATCCAATGCATTTTCTTCGTGATTTTACAAAGGATACATTCATTTTCATCAAAAACAGCAATTCTGATATGCACATACAAAGTATTACACTTTAAACGCAATTAGAGTACCAGAAGTTCATTTTACGTCAAAATAACATGATCCAATGCATTGTCTACATCATTTTACAACGAAAACATTCACTTTCATCTAACACAGCATTTCTGATAAGCAGAGCCGAAGTATTACACTATAAACGCAATTAGAGCACTAGCAGTGAATATTATGTGAAAATAACATGATCCAATGCATTTTCTGCGTTGTTTACAAAGAAACCACTCACTTTCATCTAACACAGCATTTCTGATAAGCTGAAACAAACTATTACACTATAAACGCAATTAGAGCACTAGCAGTGAATATTATGTGAAAATGACATGATCCAATGCATTTTCTGCGTGGTTTTACAAAGAAAACACTTACTTTCATCTAACACACCATTTCTGATAAGCAGAGCCGAAGTATTGCACTATAAACGCAATTACAGTACTAGCAGTGAATATTATGTGAAAATGACATGATCCAATGCATTTTCTGCGTGGTTTTACAAAGGAAACAATCACTCTGGTCAAAAACAGCAATTCTGATACGCTGAAGTATTATACTATAAACGCAATTAGAGCACTAGGAGTGAATATTACATGAAAATAACATGATCCAATGCGTTTTCTTCGTGATTTTACAACGGAAACATTCATTTTCATCAAAAACAGCAATTCTGATAAGCAGAGCCGAAGTATTACACTATAAACGCAATTACAGTACTAGCAGTGAATATTATGTGAAAATGACATGATCCAATGCATTTTCTGCGTGGTTTTACAAAGAAAACACTTACTTTCATCTAACACAGCATTTCTGATAAGCAGAGCCGAAGTATTACACTATAAACGCAATTAGAGTACTAGAAGTGAATATTACGCGAAACTAGCATAATCCAGTACAGATCCTGCATGATTTTACAAAGAAACCACTCACTTTCATCTAAAACAGCATTTCTGATAAGCAGAGCCGAAGTATTACACTTTAAACGCAATTAGAGTACTAGAAGTGAATATTATGTGCAAATAACATCATCCAATGCATTTTCTGCGTGGTTTTAGAAAGAAAACACTCACTTTCATCTAACACAGCATTTCTGATAAGGAGAGCCGAAGTATTACACTTTAAACGCAATTAGAGTACTAGAAGTGAATATTATGTGCAAATAACATGATCCAATGCATTTTCTGCGTGATTTTACAAAGAAACCACTCACTTTCATCTAACACAGCATTTCTGATAAGCTGAAACAAACTATTACACTATAAACGCAATTAGAGCACTAGCAGTGAATATTATGTGAAAATGACATGATCCAATGCATTTTCTGCGTGGTTTTACAAAGAAAACACTTACTTTCATCTAACACACCATTTCTGATAAGCAGAGCCGAAGTATTGCACTATAAACGCAATTACAGTACTAGCAGTGAATATTATGTGAAAATGACATGATCCAATGCATTTTCTGCGTGGTTTTACAAAGAAAACAATCACTCTGGTCAAAAACAGTAATTCTGATACGCTGAAGTATTATACTATAAACGCAATTAGAGCACTAGGAGTGAATATTACATGAAAATAACATGATCCAATGCGTTTTCTTCGTGATTTTACAACGGAAACATTCATTTTCATCAAAAACAGCAATTCTGATAAGCAGAGCCGAAGTATTACACTATAAACGCAATTAGAGTACTAGAAGTGAATATTACGCGAAACTAGCATAATCCAGTACAGATCCTGCATGATTTTACAAAGAAACCACTCACTTTCATCTAAAATAGCATTTCTGATAAGCAGAGCCGAAGTATTACACTTTAAACGCAATTAGAGCACTACGAGTGAATATTATGTGAAAATAACATGATCCAATGCATTTTCTGCGTGATTTTACAAAGAAACCACTCACTTTCATCTAACACAGCATTTCTGATAAGCAGAGCCGAAGTATTACACTTTAAACGCAATTAGAGCACTAGGAGTGAATATTATGTGAAAATAACATGGTCCAATGCATTTTCTGCGTGATTTTACAAAGAAACCACTCACTTTCATCTAACACAGCATTTGTGATAAGCAGAGCCGAAGTATTACACTATAAACGCAATTAGAGCACTAGGAGTGAATATTATGTGAAAATGACATGATCCAATGCATTTTCTGCGTGGTTTTACAAAGAAAACAATCACTCTGGTCAAAAACAGCAATTCTGATACGCTGAAGTCTTATACTATAAACGCAATTAGAGCACTAGGAGTGAATATTACATGAAAATAACATGATCCAATGCGTTTTCTTCGTGATTTTACAACGGAAACATTCATTTTCATCAAAAACAGCAATTCTGATAAGCAGAGCCGAAGTATTACACTATAAACGCAATTACAGTACTAGCAGTGAATATTATGTGAAAATGACATGATCCAATGCATTTTCTGCGTGGTTTTACAAAGAAAACACTTACTTTCATCTAACACAGCATTTCTGATAAGCAGAGCCGAAGTATTACACTATAAACGCAATTAGAGCACTAGGAGTGAATATTATGTGAAAATAACATGATCCAATGCATTTTCTGCGTGATTTTACAAAGAAACCAATCACTTTCATCTAACACAGCATTTCTGATAAGCAGAGCCGAAGTATTACACTATAAACGCAATTAGAGCACTAGGAGTGAATATTATGTGAAAATAACATGATCCAATGCATTTTCTGCGTGATTTTACAAAGAAACCAATCACTTTCATCTAACACAGCATTTCTGATAAGCAGAGCCGAAGTATTACACTATAAACGCAATTAGAGCACTAGGAGTGAATATTATGTGAAAATAACATGATCCAATGCATTTTCTGCGTGATTTTACAAAGAAACCAATCACTTTCATCTAACACAGCATTTCTGATAAGCAGAGCCGAAGTATTACACTATAAACGCAATTAGAGCACTAGGAGTGAATATTATGTGAAAATAACATGATCCAATGCATTTTCTGCGTGATTTTACAAAGAAAACACTCACTTTCATCTAACACAGCATTTCTGATAAGCAGAGCCGAAGTATTACACTATAAACGCAATTAGAGCACTAGGAGTGAATATTACATGAAAATAACATGATCCAATGCGTTTTCTTCGTGATTTTACAACGGAAACATTCATTTTCATCAAAAACAGCAATTCTGATAAGCAGAGCCGAAGTATTACACTATAAACGCAATTAGAGTACTAGAAGTGAATATTACGCGAAACTAGCATAATCCAGTACAGATCCTGCATGATTTTACAAAGAAACCACTCACTTTCATCTAACACAGCATTTCTGATAAGCAGAGCCGAAGTATTACACTATAAACGCAATTAGAGCACTAGGAGTGAATATTATGTGAAAGTAACATGATCCAATGCATTTTCTTCGTGATTTTACAAAGGAAACATTCGTTTTCATCAAAACCAGCAATTCTGATATGCATATACAAAGTATTACACTATAAACGCAATTAGAGCACTAGGAGTGAATATTATGTGAAAATAACATGACCCAATGCATTTTCTGCGTGATGATACAAAAAACCACTTACTCTAGTCGAAAACAGCAGTTCTGATAAGCAGAGCCGAAGTATTACACTTTAAACGCAATTAGAGTACCAGAAGTGCATTTTACGTCAAAATAACATGATCCAATGCATTGTCTACGTCATTTTACAACGAAAACATTCACTTTCATCTAACACAGCATTTCTGATAAGCAGAGCCGAAGTATTACACTATAAACGCAATTAGAGCACTAGGAGTGAATATTATGTGAAAATGACATGATCCAATGCATTTTCTGCGTGGTTTTACAAAGAAAACAATCACTCTGGTCAAAAACAGCAATTCTGATACGCTGAAGTCTTATACTATAAACGCAATTAGAGCACTAGGAGTGAATATTACATGAAAATAACATGATCCAATGCGTTTTCTTCGTGATTTTACAACGGAAACATTCATTTTCATCAAAAACAGCAATTCTGATAAGCAGAGCCGAAGTATTACACTATAAACGCAATTACAGTACTAGCAGTGAATATTATGTGAAAATGACATGATCCAATGCATTTTCTGCGTGGTTTTACAAAGAAAACACTTACTTTCATCTAACACAGCATTTCTGATAAGCAGAGCCGAAGTATTACACTATAAACGCAATTAGAGTACTAGAAGTGAATATTACGCGAAACTAGCATAATCCAGTACAGATCCTGCATGATTTTACAAAGAAACCACCCACTTTCATCTAAAACAGCATTTCTGATAAGCAGAGCCGCGGTATTACACTATAAACGCAATTAGAGCACTAGCAGTGAATATTATGCGAAAATGACATGATCCAATGCATTTTCTGCGTGGTTTTACAACGAAAACACTTACTTTCATCTAACACAGCATTTCTGATAAGCAGAGCCGAAGTATTACACTTTAAACGCAATTAGAGTACTAGAAGTCAATACTATGTGGAAATAACATGATCCAATGCATTTTCTTCGTGATTTTACAAAGGATACATTCATTTTCATCAAAAACAGCAATTCTGATATGCATATACAAAGTATTACACTATAAACGCAATTAGAGCACTAGGAGTGAATATTATGTGAAAATAACATGATCCAATGCATTTTCTGCGTGATGATACAAAAAACCACTTACTCTAGTCGAAAACAGCAGTTCTGATAAGCAGAGCCGAAGTATTACACTTTAAACGCAATTAGAGTACCAGAAGTGCATTTTACGTCAAAATAACATGATCCAATGCATTGTCTATGTCATTTTACAACGAAAACATTCACTTTCATCTAACACAGCATTTCTGATAAGCATAGCCGAAGTATTACACTATAAACGCAATTAGAGCACTAGCAGTGAATATTATGTGAAAATGACATGATCCAATGCATTTTCTGCGTGGTTTTACAAAGAAAACACTTACTTTCATCTAACACACCATTTCTGATAAGCAGAGCCGAAGTATTGCACTATAAACGCAATTATAGTACTAGCAGTGAATATTATGTGAAAATGACATGATCCAATGCATTTTCTGCGTGGTTTTGCAAAGAAAATAATCACTCTGGTCAAAAACAGCAATTCTGATACGCTGAAGTATTATACTATAAACGCAATTAGAGCACTAGGAGTGAATATTATGCGAAAATGACATGATCCAATGCATTGTCTACATCATTTTACAACGAAAACATTCACTTTCATCAAAAACAGCAATTCTGATAAGCAGAGCCGAAGTATTACACTATAAACGCAATTAGAGTACTAGAAGTGAATATTACGCGAAACTAGCATAATCCAGTACAGATCCTGCATGATTTTACAAAGAAACCACTCACTTTCATCTAAAATAGCATTTCTGATAAGCAGAGCCGAAGTATTACACTATAAACGCAATTAGAGCACTAGCAGTGAATATTATGTGAAAATGACATGATCCAATGCATTTTCTGCGTGGTTTTACAAAGAAAACACTTACTTTCATCTAACACACCATTTCTGATAAGCAGAGCCGAAGTATTGCACTATAAACGCAATTATAGTACTAGCAGTGAATATTATGTGAAAATGACATGATCCAATGCATTTTCTGCGTGGTTTTGCAAAGAAAATAATCACTCTGGTCAAAAACAGCAATTCTGATACGCTGAAGTATTACACTTTAAACGCAATTAGAGCACTAGGAGTGAATATTATGTGAAAATAACATGATCCAATGCATTTTCTGCGTGATTTTACAAAGAAACCACTCACTTTCATCTAACACAGCATTTCTGATAAGCAGAGCCGAAGTATTACACTTTAAACGCAATTAGAGCACTAGGAGTGAATATTATGTGAAAATAACATGGTCCAATGCATTTTCTGCGTGATTTTACAAAGAAACCACTCACTTTCATCTAACACAGCATTTGTGATAAGCAGAGCCGAAGTATTACACTATAAACGCAATTAGAGCACTAGGAGTGAATATTATGTGAAAATGACATGATCCAATGCATTTTCTGCGTGGTTTTACAAAGAAAACACTTACTTTCATCTAACACAGCATTTCTGATAAGCAGAGCCGAAGTATTACACTATAAACGCAATTAGAGTACTAGAAGTGAATATTACGCGAAACTAGCATAATCCAGTACAGATCCTGCATGATTTTACAAAGAAACCACCCACTTTCATCTAAAACAGCATTTCTGATAAGCAGAGCCGAAGTATTACACTATAAGCGCAATTAGAGCACTAGGAGTGAATATTATGTAAAAATGACATGATCCAATGCATTTTCTGGCGTGGTTTTACAACGAAAACACTTACTTTCATCTAACACAAGCATTTCTGATAAGCAGAGCCGAAGTATAACACTTTAAACGCAATTAGAGTACTAGAAGTGAATACTATGTGCAAATAACATGATCCATGCATTTTCTTCGTGATTTTACAAAGGATACATTCATTTTCATCAAAACAGCAATTCTGATATGCACATACAAAGTATTACACTTTAAACGCAATAGAGTACCAGAAGTGCATTTTACGTCAAAATAACATGATCCAATGCATTGTCTACATCATTTTACAACGAAAACATTCACTTTCATCTAACACAGCATTTCTGATAAGCAGAGCCGAAGTATTACACTATAAACGCAATTAGAGCACTAGGAGTGAATATTATGTGAAAATAACATGATCCAATGCATTTTCTGCGTGATTTTACAAAGAAACCAATCACTTTCATCTAACACAGCATTTCTGATAAGCAGAGCCGAAGTATTGCACTATAAACGCAATTACAGTACTAGCAGTGAATATTATGTGAAAATGACATGATCCAATGCATTTTCTGCGTGGTTTTACAAAGAAAACAATCACTCTGGTCAAAAACAGCAATTCTGATACGCTGAAGTATTATACTATAAACGCAATTAGAGCACTAGGAGTGAATATTACATGAAAATAACATGATCCAATGCGTTTTCCTTCGTGATTTTACAACGGAAACATTCATTTTCATCAAAAACAGCAATTCTGATAAGCAGAGCCGAAGTATTACACTATAAACGCAATTAGAGTACTAGAAGTGAATATTACGCGAAACTAGCATAATCCAGTACAGATCCTGCATGATTTTACAAAGAAACCACTCACTTTCATCTAACACAGCATTTCTGATAAGCAGAGCCGAAGTATTACACTATAAACGCAATTAGAGCACTAGGAGTGAATATTATGTGAAAGTAACATGATCCAATGCATTTTCTTCGTGATTTTACAAAGAAAACATTCGTTTTCATCAAAACCAGCAATTCTGATATGCATATACAAAGTATTACACTATAAACGCAATTAGAGCACTAGGAGTGAATATTATGTGAAAATAACATGATCCAATGCATTTTCTGCATGATTTTACAAAGAAAACACTCACTTTCATCTAACACAGCATTTCTGATAAGCAGAGCCGAAGTATTACACTATAAACGCAATTAGAGTACTAGAAGTGAATATTACGCGAAACTAGCATAATCCAGTACAGATCCAGCATGATTTTACAAAGAAACCACCCACTTTCATCTAAAACAGCATTTCTGATAAGCAGAGCCGAAGTATTACACTATAAACGCAATTAGAGCACTAGCAGTGAATATTATGCGAAAATGACATGATCCAATGCATTTTCTGCGTGGTTTTACAACGAAAACACTTACTTTCATCTAACACAGCATTTCTGATAAGCAGAGCCGAAGTATTACACTTTAACGCAATTAGAGTACTAGAAGTGAATACTATGTGCAAATAACATGATCCAATGCATTTTCTTCGTGATTTACAAAGGATACATTCATTTTCATCAAAAACAGCAATTCTGATATGCACATACAAAGTATTACACTTTAAACGCAATTAGAGTACCAGAAGTGCATTTTACGTCAAAATAACATGATCCAATGCATTGTCTACATCATTTTACAACGAAAACATTCACTTTCATCTAACACAGCATTTCTGATAAGCAGAGCCGAAGTATTACACTATAAACGCAATTAGAGCACTAGGAGTGAATATTATGTGAAAATAACATGATCCAATGCATTTTCTGCGTGATTTTACAAAGAAACCAATCACTTTCATCTAACACAGCATTTCTGATAAGCAGAGCCGAAGTATTACACTATAAACGCAATTAGAGCACTAGGAGTGAATATTATGTGAAAATGACATGATCCAATGCATTTTCTGCGTGGTTTTACAAAGAAAAACACTTACTTCATCTAACACACCATTTCTGATAAGCAGAGCCGAAGTATTGCACTATAAACGCAATTACAGTACTAGCAGTGAATATTATGTGAAAATGACATGATCCAATGCATTTTCTGCGTGGTTTTACAAAGAAAACAATCACTCTGGTCAAAAACAGCAATTCTGATACGCTGAAGTATTATACTATAAACGCAATTAGAGCACTAGGAGTGAATATTACATGAAAATAACATGATCCAATGCGTTTTCTTCGAGATTTTACAACGGAAACATTCATTTTCATCAAAAACAGCAATTCTGATAAGCAGAGCTGAAGTATTACACTATAAACGCAATTAGAGTACTAGAAGTGAATATTACGCGAAACTAGCATAATCCAGTACAGATCCTGCATGATTTTACAAAGAAACCACTCACTTTCATCTAACACAGCATTTGTGATAAGCAGAGCCGAAGTATTACACTATAAAACGCAATTAGAGCACTAGGAGTGAATATTATGTGAAAGTAACATGATCCAATGCATTTTCTTCGTGATTTTACAAAGGAAACATTCGTTTTCATCAAAACCAGCAATTCTGATATGCATATACAAAGTATTATACTATAAACGCAATTAGAGCACTAGGAGTGAATATTATGTGAAAATAACACGATTCAATGCATTTTCTGCATGATTTTACAAAGAAAACACTCACTTCCATTTAACACACCATTTCTGATAAGCAAAGCCGAAGTATTGCACTATAAACGCAATTGGAGTACTAGCAGTGAATATTATGTGAAAATGACATGATCCAATGCATTTTCTGCGTGGTTTTACAAAGGAAACAATCACTCTGGTCAAAAACAGCAATTCTGATACGCTGAAGTATTATACTATAAACGCAATTAGAGCACTAGGAGTGAATATTACATGAAAATAACATGATCCAATGCGTTTTCTTCGTGATTTTACAACGGAAACATTCATTTTCATCAAAAAACTAAAAGAGCTGGAAAAATAAAATTAATAATCAAAATAAGCAGAATAAAAATGCGCTGAAAAGTAAAAAATAATTTGCTGTTTTCGTGCTTTCGTCATTTTGCAGTCATAATGTGTAACTTTGGCAACCTTCCCGCATTGTACTGCAACCCAATGCAACACCCAACCCTTTGCAAGCCCAAATATTTTGCAACTTTTCGGAGTCGGCGCAAATATAAGTAAAATACTACTCATCTGGCTTAATCTCACCTACCCGTCTTCTCTCTTTTATCGCGCCATGTCCAATCCCACTTGCTCACGCTCATTTACGATCTCTCTCTTTTCTTCTATCTTCGTCTATACAGGGTGTAAACGATATGACTCCCGGCGCTTTGACGGAAGGCACAGGAGAAAATTTAAAACATTTTAAGATCAGATTATGATGTCCGATCTTTGTTAGTTTGGTTGGTATAACATATTAATGGTGGAGAGGCTATCTTCGATCCCACTGCTAGAATCGTCCCATAAATTCGTGTATGTGTGCTGTTGTGCGATTGGAGGTAACACCTAAAAAAGCGACTCGATACTCTGATTGGTTTACATAATAATTAATAAAGTATTTTTGCTCCGGGTGAACGATGTTTGCAGACTCAATAGTGTGCAAGCGTAGTGGAAATAATGGGGTGCGTTCGCCCCCCAAGTGTCGGTGTCTTTGCGGGATGTAACGTGACACCTTTAAGGGCCGTCCCCTATCTCTCGGTAGAATAGGCTGAAACCAATTGTTTTCTCCGATTCGAACCGATATAGTTATATTAGTTGCATCCCAATGGTCCAACAACGACGAATCACCGAGAAGGGCTAAGACAAAAACGCAAAAAAGTAAAGAGGGGCCCTCGGTCAATCCCCGATGTTGCCGACCTGCCGTTCGATTACTACCCGTTCCAATAACTTACAGCTTACTTTAAGATGCAATAACAACTAAACTAAAAGTGATAGGATCTAAACATTTGCCCCCTATAGCCTTAGAATTTTCCCCTCTACCATCCCCTAGAGCGGCGGGAGTTATATCGTTTACACCCTGTATATCTATCTATCTGTTCACGAGAATACTTCCATGATAGACGAAGAGAGAATGATAGATACAAGAGATGATTATTTGAGACAATCATCTACATCTATGAGATGTTAGAATTGTCCTCCATATACCAGACCAGTTAATGTTAACAGTAGTAGTAGTATGTTACACGGGAGATACGTTTAGATAAGATATACATATGTGTATATATCTATCTAACCATCCACAGGAACACGTTCATGATAGATGAAGGCAGAAGGATGCACACAATTGTAAAGAGTATTCTCTTGGTTACGGTCTGCTATATGTGACTGTCTTTCGTAGTATTTTACTTATATTTGCGCCGACTCCGAAAAGTTGCAAAATATTTGGGCTTGCAAAGGGTTGGGTGTTGCATTGGGTTGCAGTACAATGCGGGAAGGTTGCCAAAGTTACACATTATGACTGCAAAATGACGAAAGCACGAAAACAGCAAATTATTTTTTACTTTTCAGCGCATTTTTATTCTGCTTATTTTGATTATTAATTTTATTTTTCCAGCTCTTTTAGTTTTCAGTTTTCTGGGATGCTATCAGTTTTTTGAAGTCGGTCACATTTTTTTTAAAATATTTTTTTTATTTCATGCTTTTTAGTATTTCAAATGCATACAACGATAGTTCGCAGTAGATTGCATCTCGAATTTCATCGATGCACTGGTGTACCAGTTATAGACGAACAAATATATCCGGAATTGTCGAGGAAGGAAAAGCTTTTATGCACTAAAAATGATTAGCATTAAACAATTTCGGAAAAATTTATGGTAGGACTAAAGTATGTGCATCCTCAATAAGATATGTCAGATGTAGTCAATATCGGTCCAACCATCTCGAAGATAACGTTGGACAAACGCAGTTTTAGTAGAAAAGTGAAATCAGCAAAACATTCGGTGTTTATGCAATAACAATGGTTAGCGTTAAACAATTTCGCAAAGATTGATAATGGGACCAAAGTACAAGCACCCTCTATAAGATACGTCAGATTTCATCAAAATCGGTCCATGCATCTCGGAGATATCGACGGACAAACGAAAATTATAGTAGAAACGTGAAATCAGCGAGAAATTGGGATTTTATGCAATAACAATAGTTAGCGTTAAACAATTTCGTGAAAATTTATGTTGCAAGTAAAGAATGTGCATCCTCTATAAGATACCTCAGATTTCATCGAAATCGGTCTATCCATCTCGGAGATATCGACGGACAAACGAAAATTGTAGTAGGAACGTGAAATCAGCGAGAAAATGGCATTTTATGCAATAACAATGGTTATCGTTAAACAATTTCTGGAAAATGTGTAATGGGACCAAAGTACGCGTATCCGCTATAAGCTAGATAAGATTTCATCAAGATCGGTCCATCCATCTCGGAGATATCGACGGACAAACGAAAATTGTAGTAGAAACGTGAAATCAGCGAGAAAATGGCATTTTATGCAATAACAATGGTTATCGTTAAACAATTTCGGGAAAATGTGAAATGGGACCAAAGTACGAGTAACCGCTATAAGATAGACAAGATTTGATCAAGATCGGTCCATCCATTTCGGAGATATCGCTGGACACACGAAAATTCCCTCAGAAACGTGAAATCGGCGAAGAATCGGGTTTTTATGCAATAACAATAGTTAGCGTTAAACAATTTGGGAAAAATGTATATTGGGACCAAAGTACGAGCATCCTCTACGCGATAAGCCTGGGTTCATCAATTTCGGTCCATCCATCTCGGAGATATCGCTGGACACACGAAAATTCCCTCAGAAACGTGAAATCGGCGAAGAATTGAGTTTTTATGCAATAACAATAGTTAGTGTTAAACAATTTGGGAAAAATTTATATTGGGACCAAAGTACGAACATCCTCTACGCGATAAGCCTGGGTTCATCAATTTCGGTCCATCCATCTCGGAGATATCGCCGGACACACGAAAATTTCAGCAGAAACGTGAAATCGGCGAAGAATTGGGTTTTTATGCAATAACAATGGTTAGCGTTAAACAATTTCGAAAAATTTGATAATGGGACCAAACTGTGAACATCCTCTATGATATAAGCTCGGTTTCATCCCGATCGGTCCAGCCGTCTTCCCGTACTAGCCGGACAAACATTAAAAAAAAAAAAAAAAGAAACATAGCGATCGAATTGAGTACCTCCTCCTTTTCGAAGTCGGTAAAAACAGCAATTCTGATAAGCAGAGCCGAAGTATTACACTATAAACGCAATTACAGTACTAGCAGTGAATATTATGTGAAAATGACATGATCCAATGCATTTTCTGCGTGGTTTTACAAAGAAAACACTTACTTTCATCTAACACAGCATTTCTGATAAGCAGAGCCGAAGTATTACACTATAAACGCAATTAGAGCACTAGCAGTGAATATTATGCGAAAATGACATGATCCAATGCATTTTCTGCGTGGTTTTACAACGAAAACACTTACTTTCATCTAACACAGCATTTCTGATAAGCAGAGCCGAAGTATTACACTTTAAACGCAATTAGAGTACTAGAAGTGAATACTATGTGCAAATAACATGATCCAATGCATTTTCTTCGTGATTTTACAAAGGATACATTCATTTTCATCAAAAACAGCAATTCTGATATGCACATACAAAGTATTACACTTTAAACGCAATTAGAGTACCAGAAGTGCATTTTACGTCAAAATAACATGATCCAATGCATTGTCTACATCATTTTACAACGAAAACATTCACTTTCATCTAACACAGCATTTCTGATAAGCAGAGCCGAAGTATTACACTATAAACGCAATTAGAGCACTAGGAGTGAATATTATGTGAAAATAACATGATCCAATGCATTTTCTGCGTGATTTTACAAAGAAACCAATCACTTTCATCTAACACAGCATTTCTGATAAGCAGAGCCGAAGTATTACACTATAAACGCAATTAGAGCACTAGGAGTGAATATTATGTGAAAATAACATGATCCAATGCATTTTCTGCGTGATTTTACAAAGAAACCAATCACTTTCATCTAACACAGCATTTCTGATAAGCTGAAACAAACTATTACACTATAAACGCAATTAGAGCACTAGCAGTGAATATTATGTGAAAATGACATGATCCAATGCATTTTCTGCGTGGTTTTACAAAGAAAACACTTACTTTCATCTAACACACCATTTCTGATAAGCAGAGCCGAAGTATTGCACTATAAACGCAATTACAGTACTAGCAGTGAATATTATGTGAAAATGACATGATCCAATGCATTTTCTGCGTGGTTTTACAAAGAAAACAATCACTCTGGTCAAAAACAGCAATTCTGATACGCTGAAGTATTATACTATAAACGCAATTAGAGCACTAGGAGTGAATATTACATGAAAATAACATGATCCAATGCGTTTTCTTCGTGATTTTACAACGGAAACATTCATTTTCATCAAAAACAGCAATTCTGATAAGCAGAGCCGAAGTATTACACTATAAACGCAATTAGAGTACTAGAAGTGAATATTACGCGAAACTAGCATAATCCAGTACAGATCCTGCATGATTTTACAAAGAAACCACTCACTTTCATCTAACACAGCATTTCTGATAAGCAGAGCCGAAGTATTACACTATAAACGCAATTAGAGCACTAGGAGTGAATATTATGTGAAAGTAACATGATCCAATGCATTTTCTTCGTGATTTTACAAAGGAAACATTCGTTTTCATCAAAACCAGCAATTCTGATATGCATATACAAAGTATTACACTATAAACGCAATTAGAGCACTAGGAGTGAATATTATGTGAAAATAACATGACCCAATGCATTTTCTGCGTGGTTTTACAAAGAAAACACTTACTTTCATCTAACACAGCATTTCTGATAAGCAGAGCCGAAGTATTACACTATAAACGCAATTAGAGCACTAGCAGTGAATATTATGTGAAAATGACATGATCCAATGCATTTTCTGCGTGGTTTTACAAAGAAAACACTTACTTTCATCTAACACAGCATTTCTGATAAGCAGAGCCGAAGTATTACACTATAAACGCAATTAGAGCACTAGCAGTGAATATTATGCGAAAATGACATGATCCAATGCATTTTCTGCGTGGTTTTACAACGAAAACACTTACTTTCATCTAACACAGCATTTCTGATAAGCAGAGCCGAAGTATTACACTTTAAACGCAATTAGAGTACTAGAAGTGAATACTATGTGCAAATAACATGATCCAATGCATTTTCTTCGTGATTTTACAAAGGATACATTCATTTTCATCAAAAACAGCAATTCTGATATGCACATACAAAGTATTACACTTTAAACGCAATTAGAGTACCAGAAGTGCATTTTACGTCAAAATAACATGATCCAATGCATTGTCTACATCATTTTACAACGAAAACATTCACTTTCATCTAACACAGCATTTCTGATAAGCAGAGCCGAAGTATTACACTATAAACGCAATTAGAGCACTAGGAGTGAATATTATGTGAAAATAACATGATCCAATGCATTTTCTGCGTGATTTTACAAAGAAACCAATCACTTTCATCTAACACAGCATTTCTGATAAGCAGAGCCGAAGTATTACACTATAAACGCAATTAGAGCACTAGGAGTGAATATTATGTGAAAATAACATGATCCAATGCATTTTCTGCGTGATTTTACAAAGAAACCAATCACTTTCATCTAACACAGCATTTCTGATAAGCTGAAACAAACTATTACACTATAAACGCAATTAGAGCACTAGCAGTGAATATTATGTGAAAATGACATGATCCAATGCATTTTCTGCGTGGTTTTACAAAGAAAACACTTACTTTCATCTAACACACCATTTCTGATAAGCAGAGCCGAAGTATTGCACTATAAACGCAATTACAGTACTAGCAGTGAATATTATGTGAAAATGACATGATCCAATGAATTTTCTGCGTGGTTTTACAAAGAAAACAATCACTCTGGTCAAAAACAGCAATTCTGATACGCTGAAGTCTTATACTATAAACGCAATTAGAGCACTAGGAGTGAATATTACATGAAAATAACATGATCCAATGCGTTTTCTTCGTGATTTTACAACGGAAACATTCATTTTCATCAAAAACAGCAATTCTGATAAGCAGAGCCGAAGTATTACACTATAAACGCAATTAGAGTACTAGAAGTGAATATTACGCGAAACTAGCATAATCCAGTACAGATCCTGCATGATTTTACAAAGAAACCACTCACTTTCATCTAACACAGCATTTCTGATAAGCAGAGCCGAAGTATTACACTATAAACGCAATTAGAGCACTAGGAGTGAATATTATGTGAAAATGACGTGATCCAATGCATTTTCTGCCTGGTTTTACAAAGGAAACATTCGTTTTCATCAAAACCAGCAATTCTGATATGCATATACAAAGTATTACACTATAAACGCAATTAGAGCACTAGGAGTGAATATTATGTGAAAATAACATGACCCAATGCATTTTCTGCGTGATGATACAAAAAACCACTTACTCTAGTCAAAAACAGCAGTTCTGATAAGCAGAGCCGAAGTATTACACTTTAAACGCAATTAGAGTACCAGAAGTGCATTTTACGTCAAAATAACATGATCCAATGCATTGTCTACGTCATTTTACAACGAAAACATTCACTTTCATCTAACACAGCATTTCTGATAAGCAGAGCCGAAGTATTACACTATAAACGCAATTAGAGCACTAGGAGTGAATATTATGTGAAAATGACATGATCCAATGCATTTTCTGCGTGGTTTTACAAAGAAAACAATCACTCTGGTCAAAAACAGCAATTCTGATACGCTGAAGTCTTATACTATAAACGCAATTAGAGCACTAGGAGTGAATATTACATGAAAATAACATGATCCAATGCGTTTTCTTCGTGATTTTACAACGGAAACATTCATTTTCATCAAAAACAGCAATTCTGATAAGCAGAGCCGAAGTATTACACTATAAACGCAATTACAGTACTAGCAGTGAATATTATGTGAAAATGACATGATCCAATGCATTTTCTGCGTGGTTTTACAAAGAAAACAATCACTCTGGTCAAAAGCAGCAATTCTGATACGCTGAAGTATTATACTATAATCTCAATTAAAGTCTTAGGAGTGCATTTTACGTCGAAGTAACATGATCGAGTGCATTTTCTTCGTGATTTTACAACGAAAACATTCACTTTCATCTAACACAGCATTTCTGATAAGCAGAGCCGAAGTATTACACTATAAACGCAATTACAGTACTAGCAGTGAATATTATGTGAAAATGACATGATCCAATGCATTTTCTGCGTGGTTTTACAAAGAAAACACTTACTTTCATCTAACACAGCATTTCTGATAAGCAGAGCCGAAGTATTACACTATAAACGCAATTAGAGTACTAGAAGTGAATATTACGCGAAACTAGCATAATCCAGTACAGATCCTGCATGATTTTACAAAGAAACCACTCACTTTCATCTAAAACAGCATTTCTGATAAGCAGAGCCGAAGTATTACACTATAAACGCAATTACAGTACTAGCAGTGAATATTATGTGAAAATGACATGATCCAATGCATTTTCTGCGTGGTTTTAGAAAGAAAACACTCACTTTCATCTAACACAGCATTTCTGATAAGCAGAGCCGAAGTATTACACTTTAAACGCAATTAGAGTACTAGAAGTGAATATTATGTGCAAATAACATGATCCAATGCATTTTCTGCGTGATTTTACAAAGAAACCACTCACTTTCATCTCACACAGCATTTCTGATAAGCTGAAACAAACTATTACACTATAAACGCAATTAGAGCACTAGCAGTGAATATTATGTGAAAATGACATGATCCAATGCATTTTCTGCGTGGTTTTACAAAGAAAACACTTACTTTCATCTAACACACCATTTCTGATAAGCAGAGCCGAAGTATTGCACTATAAACGCAATTACAGTACTAGCAGTGAATATTATGTGAAAATGACATGATCCAATGCATTTTCTGCGTGGTTTTACAAAGAAAACAATCACTCTGGTCAAAAACAGCAATTCTGATACGCTGAAGTATTATACTATAAACGCAATTAGAGCACTAGGAGTGAATATTACATGAAAATAACATGATCCAATGCGTTTTCTTCGTGATTTTACAACGGAAACATTCATTTTCATCAAAAACAGCAATTCTGATAAGCAGAGCCGAAGTATTACACTATAAACGCAATTAGAGTACTAGAAGTGAATATTACGCGAAACTAGCATAATCCAGTACAGATCCTGCATGATTTTACAAAGAAACCACTCACTTTCATCTAAAATAGCATTTCTGATAAGCAGAGCCGAAGTATTACACTTTAAACGCAATTAGAGCACTAGGAGTGAATATTATGTGAAAATAACATGATCCAATGCATTTTCTGCGTGATTTTACAAAGAAACCACTCACTTTCATCTAACACAGCATTTCTGATAAGCAGAGCCGAAGTATTACACTTTAAACGCAATTAGAGCACTAGGAGTGAATATTATGTGAAAATAACATGGTCCAATGCATTTTCTGCGTGATTTTACAAAGAAACCACTCACTTTCATCTAACACAGCATTTGTGATAAGCAGAGCCGAAGTATTACACTATAAACGCAATTAGAGCACTAGGAGTGAATATTATGTGCAAATGACATGATCCAATGCATTTTCTGCGTGGTTTTACAAAGAAAACAATCACTCTGGTCAAAAACAGCAATTCTGATACGCTGAAGTCTTATACTATAAACGCAATTAGAGCACTAGGAGTGAATATTACATGAAAATAACATGATCCAATGCATTTTCTGCGTGGTTTTACAAAGAAAACACTTACTTTCATCTAACACAGCATTTCTGATAAGCAGAGCCGAAGTATTACACTATAAACGCAATTAGAGCACTAGCAGTGAATATTATGCGAAAATGACATGATCCAATGCATTTTCTGCGTGGTTTTACAACGAAAACACTTACTTTCATCTAACACAGCATTTCTGATAAGCAGAGCCGAAGTATTACACTATAAACGCAATTAGAGCACTAGCAGTGAATATTATGCGAAAATGACATGATCCAATGCATTTTCTGCGTGGTTTTACAAAGAAAACAATCACTCTGGTCAAAAACAGCAATTCTGATACGCTGAAGTCTTATACTATAAACGCAATTAGAGCACTAGGAGTGAATATTATGTGAAAATGACATGATCCAATGCATTTTCTGCGTGGTTTTACAAAGAAAACACTTACTTTCATCTAACACAGCATTTCTGATAAGCAGAGCCGAAGTATTACACTATAAACGCAATTAGAGTACTAGAAGTGAATATTACGCGAAACTAGCATAATCCAGTACAGATCCTGCATGATTTTACAAAGAAACCACCCACTTTCATCTAAAACAGCATTTCTGATAAGCAGAGCCGAAGTATTACACTATAAACGCAATTAGAGCACTAGCAGTGAATATTATGCGAAAATGACATGATCCAATGCATTTTCTGCGTGGTTTTACAACGAAAACACTTACTTTCATCTAACACAGCATTTCTGATAAGCAGAGCCGAAGTATTACACTTTAAACGCAATTAGAGTACTAGAAGTGAATACTATGTGCAAATAACATGATCCAATGCATTTTCTTCGTGATTTTACAAAGGATACATTCATTTTCATCAAAAACAGCAATTCTGATATGCACATACAAAGTATTACACTTTAAACGCAATTAGAGTACCAGAAGTGCATTTTACGTCAAAATAACATGATCCAATGCATTGTCTACATCATTTTACAACGAAAACATTCACTTTCATCTAACACAGCATTTCTGATAAGCAGAGCCGAAGTATTACACTATAAACGCAATTAGAGCACTAGGAGTGAATATTATGTGAAAATAACATGATCCAATGCATTTTCTGCGTGATTTTACAAAGAAACCAATCACTTTCATCTAACACAGCATTTCTGATAAGCAGAGCCGAAGTATTACACTATAAACGCAATTAGAGCACTAGGAGTGAATATTATGTGAAAGTAACATGATCCAATGCATTTTCTTCGTGATTTTACAAAGGAAACACTCACTTTCATCAAAACCAGCAATTCTGATATGCATATACAAAGTATTACACTATAAACGCAATTAGAGCACTAGGAGTGAATATTATGTGAAAATAACATGACCCAATACATTTTCTGCGTGATGATACAAAAAACCACTTACTCTAGTCGAAAACAGCAGTTCTGATAAGCAGAGCCGAAGTATTACACTTTAAACGCAATTAGAGTACCAGAAGTGCATTTTACGTCAAAATAACATGATCCAATGCATTGTCTACGTCATTTTACAACGAAAACATTCACTTTCATCTAACACAGCATTTCTGATAAGCAGAGCCGAAGTATTACACTATAAACGCAATTAGAGCACTAGGAGTGAATATTATGTGAAAATGACATGATCCAATGCATTTTCTGCGTGGTTTTACAAAGAAAACAATCACTCTGGTCAAAAACAGCAATTCTGATACGCTGAAGTCTTATACTATAAACGCAATTAGAGCACTAGGAGTGAATATTACATGAAAATAACATGATCCAATGCGTTTTCTTCGTGATTTTACAACGGAAACATTCATTTTCATCAAAAACAGCAATTCTGATAAGCAGAGCCGAAGTATTACACTATAAACGCAATTACAGTACTAGCAGTGAATATTATGTGAAAATGACATGATCCAATGCATTTTCTGCGTGGTTTAACAAAGAAAACAATCACTCTGGTCAAAAGCAGCAATTCTGATACGCTGAAGTATTATACTATAATCTCAATTAAAGTCTTAGGAGTGCATTTTACGTCGAAGTAACATGATCGAGTGCATTTTCTTCGTGATTTTACAACGAAAACATTCACTTTCATCTAACACAGCATTTCTGATAAGCAGAGCCGAAGTATTACACTATAAACGCAATTACAGTACTAGCAGTGAATATTATGTGAAAATGACATGATCCAATGCATTTTCTGCGTGGTTTTACAAAGAAAACACTTACTTTCATCTAACACAGCATTTCTGATAAGCAGAGCCGAAGTATTACACTATAAACGCAATTAGAGTACTAGAAGTGAATATTACGCGAAACTAGCATAATCCAGTACAGATCCTGCATGATTTTACAAAGAAACCACTCACTTTCATCTAAAACAGCATTTCTGATAAGCAGAGCTGAAGTATTACACTATAAACGCAATTACAGTACTAGCAGTGAATATTGTGTCAAAATAAAAAGATCCAATACAGATTCTGCGTGGTTTTACAACGAAAACGCTTACTTTCATCTAACACAGCATTTCTGATAAGCAGAGCCGAAGTATTACACTTTAAACGCAATTAGAGTACTAGAAGTGAATATTATGTGCAAATAACATGATCCAATGCATTTTCTGCGTGATTTTACAAAGGATACATTCATTTTCATCAAAAACAGCAATTCTGATATGCACATACAAAGTATTACACTTTAAACGCAATTAGAGTACCAGAAGTGCATTTTACGTCAAAATAACATGATCCAATGCATTGTCTACATCATTTTACAACGAAAACATTCACTTTCATCTAACACAGCATTTCTGATAAGCAGAGCCGAAGTATTACACTATAAACGCAATTAGAGCACTAGGAGTGAATATTATGTGAAAATAACATGATCCAATGCATTTTCTGCGTGATTTTACAAAGAAACCAATCACTTTCATCTAACACAGCATTTCTGATAAGCAGAGCCGAAGTATTACACTATAAACGCAATTAGAGCACTAGGAGTGAATATTATGTGAAAATAACATGATCCAATGCATTTTCTGCGTGATTTTACAAAGAAACCAATCACTTTCATCTAACACAGCATTTCTGATAAGCTGAAACAAACTATTACACTATAAACGCAATTAGAGCACTAGCAGTGAATATTATGTGAAAATGACATGATCCAATGCATTTTCTGCGTGGTTTTACAAAGAAAACACTTACTTTCATCTAACACACCATTTCTGATAAGCAGAGCCGAAGTATTGCACTATAAACGCAATTACAGTACTAGCAGTGAATATTATGTGAAAATGACATGATCCAATGCATTTTCTGCGTGGTTTTACAAAGAAAACAATCACTCTGGTCAAAAACAGCAATTCTGATACGCTGAAGTATTATACTATAAACGCAATTAGAGCACTAGGAGTGAATATTATATGAAAATAACATGATCCAATGCGTTTTCTTCGTGATTTTACAACGGAAACATTCATTTTCATCAAAAACAGCAATTCTGATAAGCAGAGCCGAAGTATTACACTATAAACGCAATTAGAGTACTAGAAGTGAATATTACGCGAAACTAGCATAATCCAGTACAGATCCTGCATGATTTTACAAAGAAACCACTCACTTTCATCTAACACAGCATTTGTGATAAGCAGAGCCGAAGTATTACACTATAAACGCAATTAGAGCACTAGGAGTGAATATTATGTGAAAATGACGTGATCCAATGCATTTTCTTCGTGATTTTACAAAGAAAACACTCACTTTCATCAAAACCAGCAATTCTGATATGCATATACAAAGTATTACACTATAAACGCAATTAGAGCACTAGGAGTGAATATTATGTGAAAATAACATGACCCAATGCATTTTCTGCGTGATGATACAAAAAACCACTTACTCTAGTCAAAAACAGCAGTTCTGATAAGCAGAGCCGAAGTATTACACTTTAAACGCAATTAGAGTACCAGAAGTGCATTTTACGTCAAAATAACATGATCCAATGCATTGTCTACGTCATTTTACAACGAAAACATTCACTTTCATCTAACACAGCATTTCTGATAAGCAGAGCCGAAGTATTACACTATAAACGCAATTAGAGCACTAGGAGTGAATATTATGTGAAAATGACATGATCCAATGCATTTTCTGCGTGGTTTTACAAAGAAAACAATCACTCTGGTCAAAAACAGCAATTCTGATACGCTGAAGTCTTATACTATAAACGCAATTAGAGCACTAGGAGTGAATATTACATGAAAATAACATGATCCAATGCGTTTTCTTCGTGATTTTACAACGGAAACATTCATTTTCATCAAAAACAGCAATTCTGATAAGCAGAGCCGAAGTATTACACTATAAACGCAATTACAGTACTAGCAGTGAATATTATGTGAAAATGACATGATCCAATGCATTTTCTGCGTGGTTTTACAAAGAAAACAATCACTCTGGTCAAAAGCAGCAATTCTGATACGCTGAAGTATTATACTATAATCTCAATTAAAGTCTTAGGAGTGCATTTTACGTCGAAGTAACATGATCGAGTGCATTTTCTTCGTGATTTTACAACGAAAACATTCACTTTCATCTAACACAGCATTTCTGATAAGCAGAGCCGAAGTATTACACTATAAACGCAATTACAGTACTAGCAGTGAATATTATGTGAAAATGACATGATCCAATGCATTTTCTGCGTGGTTTTACAAAGAAAACACTTACTTTCATCTAACACAGCATTTCTGATAAGCAGAGCCGAAGTATTACACTATAAACGCAATTAGAGTACTAGAAGTGAATATTACGCGAAACTAGCATAATCCAGTACAGATCCTGCATGATTTTACAAAGAAACCACTCACTTTCATCTAAAACAGCATTTCTGATAAGCAGAGCCGAAGTATTACACTATAAACGCAATTACAGTACTAGCAGTGAATATTATGTGAAAATGACATGATCCAATGCATTTTCTGCGTGGTTTTAGAAAGAAAACACTCACTTTCATCTAACACAGCATTTCTGATAAGCAGAGCCGAAGTATTACACTTTAAACGCAATTAGAGTACTAGAAGTGAATATTATGTGCAAATAACATGATCCAATGCATTTTCTGCGTGATTTTACAAAGAAACCACTCACTTTCATCTCACACAGCATTTCTGATAAGCTGAAACAAACTATTACACTATAAACGCAATTAGAGCACTAGCAGTGAATATTATGTGAAAATGACATGATCCAATGCATTTTCTGCGTGGTTTTACAAAGAAAACACTTACTTTCATCTAACACACCATTTCTGATAAGCAGAGCCGAAGTATTGCACTATAAACGCAATTACAGTACTAGCAGTGAATATTATGTGAAAATGACATGATCCAATGCATTTTCTGCGTGGTTTTACAAAGAAAACAATCACTCTGGTCAAAAACAGCAATTCTGATACGCTGAAGTATTATACTATAAACGCAATTAGAGCACTAGGAGTGAATATTACATGAAAATAACATGATCCAATGCGTTTTCTTCGTGATTTTACAACGGAAACATTCATTTTCATCAAAAACAGCAATTCTGATAAGCAGAGCCGAAGTATTACACTATAAACGCAATTAGAGTACTAGAAGTGAATATTACGCGAAACTAGCATAATCCAGTACAGATCCTGCATGATTTTACAAAGAAACCACTCACTTTCATCTAAAATAGCATTTCTGATAAGCAGAGCCGAAGTATTACACTTTAAACGCAATTAGAGCACTAGGAGTGAATATTATGTGAAAATAACATGATCCAATGCATTTTCTGCGTGATTTTACAAAGAAACCACTCACTTTCATCTAACACAGCATTTCTGATAAGCAGAGCCGAAGTATTACACTTTAAACGCAATTAGAGCACTAGGAGTGAATATTATGTGAAAATAACATGGTCCAATGCATTTTCTGCGTGATTTTACAAAGAAACCACTCACTTTCATCTAACACAGCATTTGTGATAAGCAGAGCCGAAGTATTACACTATAAACGCAATTAGAGCACTAGGAGTGAATATTATGTGCAAATGACATGATCCAATGCATTTTCTGCGTGGTTTTACAAAGAAAACAATCACTCTGGTCAAAAACAGCAATTCTGATACGCTGAAGTCTTATACTATAAACGCAATTAGAGCACTAGGAGTGAATATTACATGAAAATAACATGATCCAATGCATTTTCTGCGTGGTTTTACAAAGAAAACACTTACTTTCATCTAACACAGCATTTCTGATAAGCAGAGCCGAAGTATTACACTATAAACGCAATTAGAGCACTAGCAGTGAATATTATGCGAAAATGACATGATCCAATGCATTTTCTGCGTGGTTTTACAACGAAAACACTTACTTTCATCTAACACAGCATTTCTGATAAGCAGAGCCGAAGTATTACACTATAAACGCAATTAGAGCACTAGCAGTGAATATTATGCGAAAATGACATGATCCAATGCATTTTCTGCGTGGTTTTACAAAGAAAACAATCACTCTGGTCAAAAACAGCAATTCTGATACGCTGAAGTCTTATACTATAAACGCAATTAGAGCACTAGGAGTGAATATTATGTGAAAATGACATGATCCAATGCATTTTCTGCGTGGTTTTACAAAGAAAACACTTACTTTCATCTAACACAGCATTTCTGATAAGCAGAGCCGAAGTATTACACTATAAACGCAATTAGAGTACTAGAAGTGAATATTACGCGAAACTAGCATAATCCAGTACAGATCCTGCATGATTTTACAAAGAAACCACCCACTTTCATCTAAAACAGCATTTCTGATAAGCAGAGCCGAAGTATTACACTATAAACGCAATTAGAGCACTAGCAGTGAATATTATGCGAAAATGACATGATCCAATGCATTTTCTGCGTGGTTTTACAACGAAAACACTTACTTTCATCTAACACAGCATTTCTGATAAGCAGAGCCGAAGTATTACACTTTAAACGCAATTAGAGTACTAGAAGTGAATACTATGTGCAAATAACATGATCCAATGCATTTTCTTCGTGATTTTACAAAGGAAACATTCATTTTCATCAAAAACAGCAATTCTGATATGCATATACAAAGTATTACACTATAAACGCAATTAGAGTACCAGAAGTGCATTTTACGTCAAAATAACATGATCCAATGCATTGTCTACATCATTTTACAACGAAAACATTCACTTTCATCTAACACAGCATTTCTGATAAGCAGAGCCGAAGTATTACACTATAAACGCAATTAGAGCACTAGGAGTGAATATTATGTGAAAATAACATGATCCAATGCATTTTCTGCGTGATTTTACAAAGAAACCAATCACTTTCATCTAACACAGCATTTCTGATAAGCAGAGCCGAAGTATTACACTATAAACGCAATTAGAGCACTAGGAGTGAATATTATGTGAAAGTAACATGATCCAATGCATTTTCTTCGTGATTTTACAAAGGAAACATTCGTTTTCATCAAAACCAGCAATTCTGATATGCATATACAAAGTATTACACTATAAACGCAATTAGAGCACTAGGAGTGAATATTATGTGAAAATAACATGACCCAATGCATTTTCTGCGTGATGATACAAAAAACCACTTACTCTAGTCGAAAACAGCAGTTCTGATAAGCAGAGCCGAAGTATTACACTTTAAACGCAATTAGAGTACCAGAAGTGCATTTTACGTCAAAATAACATGATCCAATGCATTGTCTACGTCATTTTACAACGAAAACATTCACTTTCATCTAACACAGCATTTCTGATAAGCAGAGCCGAAGTATTACACTATAAACGCAATTAGAGCACTAGGAGTGAATATTATGTGAAAATGACATGATCCAATGCATTTTCTGCGTGGTTTTACAAAGAAAACAATCACTCTGGTCAAAAACAGCAATTCTGATACGCTGAAGTCTTATACTATAAACGCAATTAGAGCACTAGGAGTGAATATTACATGAAAATAACATGATCCAATGCGTTTTCTTCGTGATTTTACAACGGAAACATTCATTTTCATCAAAAACAGCAATTCTGATAAGCAGAGCCGAAGTATTACACTATAAACGCAATTACAGTACTAGCAGTGAATATTATGTGAAAATGACATGATCCAATGCATTTTCTGCGTGGTTTAACAAAGAAAACAATCACTCTGGTCAAAAGCAGCAATTCTGATACGCTGAAGTATTATACTATAATCTCAATTAAAGTCTTAGGAGTGCATTTTACGTCGAAGTAACATGATCGAGTGCATTTTCTTCGTGATTTTACAACGAAAACACTCACTTTCATCTAACACAGCATTTCTGATAAGCAGAGCCGAAGTATTACACTATAAACGCAATTACAGTACTAGCAGTGAATATTATGTGAAAATGACATGATCCAATGCATTTTCTGCGTGGTTTTACAAAGAAAACACTTACTTTCATCTAACACAGCATTTCTGATAAGCAGAGCCGAAGTATTACACTATAAACGCAATTAGAGTACTAGAAGTGAATATTACGCGAAACTAGCATAATCCAGTACAGATCCTGCATGATTTTACAAAGAAACCACTCACTTTCATCTAAAACAGCATTTCTGATAAGCAGAGCTGAAGTATTACACTATAAACGCAATTACAGTACTAGCAGTGAATATTGTGTCAAAATAAAAAGATCCAATACAGATTCTGCGTGGTTTTACAACGAAAACGCTTACTTTCATCTAACACAGCATTTCTGATAAGCAGAGCCGAAGTATTACACTTTAAACGCAATTAGAGTACTAGAAGTGAATATTATGTGCAAATAACATGATCCAATGCATTTTCTTCGTGATTTTACAAAGGATACATTCATTTTCATCAAAAACAGCAATTCTGATATGCACATACAAAGTATTACACTTTAAACGCAATTAGAGTACCAGAAGTGCATTTTACGTCAAAATAACATGATCCAATGCATTGTCTACATCATTTTACAACGAAAACATTCACTTTCATCTAACACAGCATTTCTGATAAGCAGAGCCGAAGTATTACACTATAAACGCAATTAGAGCACTAGGAGTGAATATTATGTGAAAATAACATGATCCAATGCATTTTCTGCGTGATTTTACAAAGAAAACACTCACTTTCATCTAACACAGCATTTCTGATAAGCAGAGCCGAAGTATTACACTATAAACGCAATTAGAGCACTAGGAGTGAATATTATGTGAAAGTAACATGATCCAATGCATTTTCTTCGTGATTTTACAAAGGAAACATTCGTTTTCATCAAAACCAGCAATTCTGATATGCATATACAAAGTATTACACTATAAACGCAATTAGAGCACTAGGAGTGAATATTATGTGAAAATAACATGACCCAATGCATTTTCTGCGTGATGATACAAAAAACCACTTACTCTAGTCGAAAACAGCAGTTCTGATAAGCAGAGCCGAAGTATTACACTTTAAACGCAATTAGAGTACCAGAAGTGCATTTTACGTCAAAATAACATGATCCAATGCATTGTCTACGTCATTTTACAACGAAAACATTCACTTTCATCTAACACAGCATTTCTGATAAGCAGAGCCGAAGTATTACACTATAAACGCAATTAGAGCACTAGGAGTGAATATTATGTGAAAATGACATGATCCAATGCATTTTCTGCGTGGTTTTACAAAGAAAACAATCACTCTGGTCAAAAACAGCAATTCTGATACGCTGAAGTCTTATACTATAAACGCAATTAGAGCACTAGGAGTGAATATTACATGAAAATAACATGATCCAATGCGTTTTCTTCGTGATTTTACAACGGAAACATTCATTTTCATCAAAAACAGCAATTCTGATAAGCAGAGCCGAAGTATTACACTCTAAACGCAATTACAGTACTAGCAGTGAATATTATGTGAAAATGACATGATCCAATGCATTTTCTGCGTGGTTTAACAAAGAAAACAATCACTCTGGTCAAAAGCAGCAATTCTGATACGCTGAAGTATTATACTATAATCTCAATTAAAGTCTTAGGAGTGCATTTTACGTCGAAGTAACATGATCGAGTGCATTTTCTTCGTGATTTTACAACGAAAACATTCACTTTCATCTAACACAGCATTTCTGATAAGCAGAGCCGAAGTATTACACTATAAACGCAATTACAGTACTAGCAGTGAATATTATGTGAAAATGACATGATCCAATGCATTTTCTGCGTGGTTTTACAAAGAAAACACTTACTTTCATCTAACACAGCATTTCTGATAAGCAGAGCCGAAGTATTACACTATAAACGCAATTAGAGTACTAGAAGTGAATATTACGCGAAACTAGCATAATCCAGTACAGATCCTGCATGATTTTACAAAGAAACCACTCACTTTCATCTAAAACAGCATTTCTGATAAGCAGAGCCGAAGTATTACACTATAAACGCAATTACAGTACTAGCAGTGAATATTGTGTCAAAATAAAAAGATCCAATACAGATTCTGCGTGGTTTTACAACGAAAACGCTTACTTTCATCTAACACAGCATTTCTGATAAGCAGAGCCGAAGTATTACACTTTAAACGCAATTAGAGTCCCAGCAGTGAATATATGTGAAAACAACATCATCCAATGCATTTTCTGCGTGGTTTTAGAAAGAAAACACTCACTTTCATCTAACACAGCATTTCTGATAAGCAGAGCCGAAGTATTACACTTTAAACGCAATTAGAGTACTAGAAGTGAATATTATGTGCAAATAACATGATCCAATGCATTTTCTGCGTGATTTTACAAAGAAACCACTCACTTTCATCTAACACAGCATTTCTGATAAGCTGAAACAAACTATTACACTATAAACGCAATTAGAGCACTAGCAGTGAATATTATGTGAAAATGACATGATCCAATGCATTTTCTGCGTGGTTTTACAAAGAAAACACTTACTTTCATCTAACACACCATTTCTGATAAGCAGAGCCGAAGTATTGCACTATAAACGCAATTACAGTACTAGCAGTGAATATTATGTGAAAATGACATGATCCAATGCATTTTCTGCGTGGTTTTACAAAGAAAACAATCACTCTGGTCAAAAACAGCAATTCTGATACGCTGAAGTATTATACTATAAACGCAATTAGAGCACTAGGAGTGAATATTACATGAAAATAACATGATCCAATGCGTTTTCTTCGTGATTTTACAACGGAAACATTCATTTTCATCAAAAACAGCAATTCTGATAAGCAGAGCCGAAGTATTACACTATAAACGCAATTAGAGTACTAGAAGTGAATATTACGCGAAACTAGCATAATCCAGTACAGATCCTGCATGATTTTACAAAGAAACCACTCACTTTCATCTAAAATAGCATTTCTGATAAGCAGAGCCGAAGTATTACACTTTAAACGCAATTAGAGCACTAGGAGTGAATATTATGTGAAAATGACATGATCCAATGCATTTTCTGCGTGGTTTTACAAAGAAAACAATCACTCTGGTCAAAAACAGCAATTCTGATACGCTGAAGTCTTATACTATAAACGCAATTAGAGCACTAGGAGTGAATATTACATGAAAATAACATGATCCAATGCATTTTCTGCGTGGTTTTACAAAGAAAACACTTACTTTCATCTAACACAGCATTTCTGATAAGCAGAGCCGAAGTATTACACTATAAACGCAATTAGAGCACTAGCAGTGAATATTATGTGAAAATGACATGATCCAATGCATTTTCTGCGTGGTTTTACAAAGAAAACAATCACTCTGGTCAAAAACAGCAATTCTGATACGCTGAAGTCTTATACTATAAACGCAATTAGAGCACTAGGAGTGAATATTATGTGAAAATAACATGATCCAATGCATTTTCTGCGTGATTTTACAAAGAAACCAATCACTTTCATCTAACACAGCATTTCTGATAAGCTGAAACAAACTATTACACTATAAACGCAATTAGAGCACTAGCAGTGAATATTATGTGAAAATGACATGATCCAATGCATTTTCTGCGTGGTTTTACAAAGAAAACACTTACTTTCATCTAACACACCATTTCTGATAAGCAGAGCCGAAGTATTGCACTATAAACGCAATTACAGTACTAGCAGTGAATATTATGTGAAAATGACATGATCCAATGCATTTTCTGCGTGGTTTTACAAAGAAAACAATCACTCTGGTCAAAAACAGCAATTCTGATACGCTGAAGTATTATACTATAAACGCAATTAGAGCACTAGGAGTGAATATTACATGAAAATAACATGATCCAATGCGTTTTCTTCGTGATTTTACAACGGAAACATTCATTTTCATCAAAAACAGCAATTCTGATAAGCAGAGCCGAAGTATTACACTATAAACGCAATTAGAGTACTAGAAGTGAATATTTCGCGAAACTAGCATAATCCAGTACAGATCCTGCATGATTTTACAAAGAAACCACTCACTTTCATCTAACACAGCATTTCTGATAAGCAGAGCCGAAGTATTACACTATAAACGCAATTAGAGCACTAGGAGTGAATATTATGTGAAAATAACATGATCCAATGCATTTTCTTCGTGATTTTACAAAGGAAACATTCGTTTTCATCAAAACCAGCAATTCTGATATGCATATACAAAGTATTACACTATAAACGCAATTAGAGCACTAGGAGTGAATATTATGTGAAAATAACATGATCCAATGCATTTTCTGCGTGGTTTTACAAAGAAAACACTCACTTTCATCTAACACAGCATTTCTGATAAGCAGAGCCGAAGTATTACACTTTAAACGCAATTAGAGTACTAGAAGTGAATATTATGTGCAAATAACATGATCCAATGCATTTTCTTCGTGATTTTACAAAGGATACATTCATTTTCATCAAAAACAGCAATTCTGATATGCACATACAAAGTATTACACTTTAAACGCAATTAGAGTACCAGAAGTTCATTTTACGTCAAAATAACATGATCCAATGCATTGTCTACATCATTTTACAACGAAAACATTCACTTTCATCTAACACAGCATTTCTGATAAGCAGAGCCGAAGTGTTACACTATAAACGCAATTAGAGCACTAGGAGTGAATATTATGTGAAAATAACATGATCCAATGCATTTTCTGCGTTGTTTACAAAGAAACCACTCACTTTCATCTAACACAGCATTTCTGATAAGCTGAAACAAACTATTACACTATAAACGCAATTAGAGCACTAGCAGTGAATATTATGTGAAAATGACATGATCCAATGCATTTTCTGCGTGGTTTTACAAAGAAAACACTTACTTTCATCTAACACACCATTTCTGATAAGCAGAGCCGAAGTATTGCACTATAAACGCAATTAGAGCACTAGCAGTGAATATTATGCGAAAATGACATGATCCAATGCATTTTCTGCGTGGTTTTACAAAGAAAACAATCACTCTGGTCAAAAGCAGCAATTCTGATACGCTGAAGTATTATACTATAATCTCAATTAAAGTCCTAGGAGTGCATTTTACGTCGAAGTAACATGATCGAGTGCATTTTCTTCGTGATTTTACAACGAAAACATTCACTTTCATCTAACACAGCATTTCTGATAAGCAGAGCCGAAGTATTACACTATAAACGCAATTAGAGCACTAGGAGTGAATATTATGTGAAAATAACATGATCCAATGCATTTTCTGCATGATTTTACAAAGAAAACACTCACTTCCATCTAACACAGCATTTCTGATAAGCAGAGCCGAAGTATTACACTATAAACGCAATTAGAGCACTAGCAGTGAATATTATGCGAAAATGACATGATCCAATGCATTTTCTGCGTGGTTTTACAACGAAAACACTTACTTTCATCTAACACAGCATTTCTGATAAGCAGAGCCGAAGTATTACACTTTAAACGCAATTAGAGTACTAGAAGTGAATATTATGTGCAAATAACATGATCCAATGCATTTTCTTCGTGATTTTACAAAGGATACATTCATTTTCATCAAAAACAGCAATTCTGATATGCACATACAAAGTATTACACTTTAAACGCAATTAGAGTACCAGAAGTTCATTTTACGTCAAAATAACATGATCCAATGCATTGTCTACATCATTTTACAACGAAAACATTCACTTTCATCTAACACAGCATTTCTGATAAGCAGAGCCGAAGTATTACACTATAAACGCAATTAGAGCACTAGGAGTGAATATTATGTGAAAATGACATGATCCAATGCATTTTCTGCGTTGTTTACAAAGAAACCACTCACTTTCATCTAACACAGCATTTCTGATAAGCTGAAACAAACTATTACACTATAAACGCAATTAGAGCACTAGCAGTGAATATTATGTGAAAATGACATGATCCAATGCATTTTCTGCGTGGTTTTACAAAGAAAACACTTACTTTCATCTAACACACCATTTCTGATAAGCAGAGCCGAAGTATTGCACTATAAACGCAATTACAGTACTAGCAGTGAATATTATGTGAAAATGACATGATCCAATGCATTTTCTGCGTGGTTTTACAAAGGAAACAATCACTCTGGTCAAAAACAGCAATTCTGATACGCTGAAGTATTATACTATAAACGCAATTAGAGCACTAGGAGTGAATATTACATGAAAATAACATGATCCAATGCGTTTTCTTCGTGATTTTACAACGGAAACATTCATTTTCATCAAAAACAGCAATTCTGATAAGCAGAGCCGAAGTATTACACTATAAACGCAATTACAGTACTAGCAGTGAATATTATGTGAAAATGACATGATCCAATGCATTTTCTGCGTGGTTTTACAAAGAAAACACTTACTTTCATCTAACACAGCATTTCTGATAAGCAGAGCCGAAGTATTACACTATAAACGCAATTAGAGTACTAGAAGTGAATATTACGCGAAACTAGCATAATCCAGTACAGATCCTGCATGATTTTACAAAGAAACCACTCACTTTCATCTAAAACAGCATTTCTGATAAGCAGAGCCGAAGTATTACACTTTAAACGCAATTAGAGTACTAGAAGTGAATATTATGTGCAAATAACATCATCCAATGCATTTTCTGCGTGGTTTTAGAAAGAAAACACTCACTTTCATCTAACACAGCATTTCTGATAAGGAGAGCCGAAGTATTACACTTTAAACGCAATTAGAGTACTAGAAGTGAATATTATGTGCAAATAACATGATCCAATGCATTTTCTGCGTGATTTTACAAAGAAACCACTCACTTTCATCTAACACAGCATTTCTGATAAGCTGAAACAAACTATTACACTATAAACGCAATTAGAGCACTAGCAGTGAATATTATGTGAAAATGACATGATCCAATGCATTTTCTGCGTGGTTTTACAAAGAAAACACTTACTTTCATCTAACACACCATTTCTGATAAGCAGAGCCGAAGTATTGCACTATAAACGCAATTACAGTACTAGCAGTGAATATTATGTGAAAATGACATGATCCAATGCATTTTCTGCGTGGTTTTACAAAGAAAACAATCACTCTGGTCAAAAACAGTAATTCTGATACGCTGAAGTATTATACTATAAACGCAATTAGAGCACTAGGAGTGAATATTACATGAAAATAACATGATCCAATGCGTTTTCTTCGTGATTTTACAACGGAAACATTCATTTTCATCAAAAACAGCAATTCTGATAAGCAGAGCCGAAGTATTACACTATAAACGCAATTAGAGTACTAGAAGTGAATATTACGCGAAACTAGCATAATCCAGTACAGATCCTGCATGATTTTACAAAGAAACCACTCACTTTCATCTAAAATAGCATTTCTGATAAGCAGAGCCGAAGTATTACACTTTAAACGCAATTAGAGCACTACGAGTGAATATTATGTGAAAATAACATGATCCAATGCATTTTCTGCGTGATTTTACAAAGAAACCACTCACTTTCATCTAACACAGCATTTCTGATAAGCAGAGCCGAAGTATTACACTTTAAACGCAATTAGAGCACTAGGAGTGAATATTATGTGAAAATAACATGGTCCAATGCATTTTCTGCGTGATTTTACAAAGAAACCACTCACTTTCATCTAACACAGCATTTGTGATAAGCAGAGCCGAAGTATTACACTATAAACGCAATTAGAGCACTAGGAGTGAATATTATGTGAAAATGACATGATCCAATGCATTTTCTGCGTGGTTTTACAAAGAAAACAATCACTCTGGTCAAAAACAGCAATTCTGATACGCTGAAGTCTTATACTATAAACGCAATTAGAGCACTAGGAGTGAATATTACATGAAAATAACATGATCCAATGCGTTTTCTTCGTGATTTTACAACGGAAACATTCATTTTCATCAAAAACAGCAATTCTGATAAGCAGAGCCGAAGTATTACACTATAAACGCAATTACAGTACTAGCAGTGAATATTATGTGAAAATGACATGATCCAATGCATTTTCTGCGTGGTTTTACAAAGAAAACACTTACTTTCATCTAACACAGCATTTCTGATAAGCAGAGCCGAAGTATTACACTATAAACGCAATTAGAGCACTAGGAGTGAATATTATGTGAAAATAACATGATCCAATGCATTTTCTGCGTGATTTTACAAAGAAACCAATCACTTTCATCTAACACAGCATTTCTGATAAGCAGAGCCGAAGTATTACACTATAAACGCAATTAGAGCACTAGGAGTGAATATTATGTGAAAATAACATGATCCAATGCATTTTCTGCGTGATTTTACAAAGAAACCAATCACTTTCATCTAACACAGCATTTCTGATAAGCAGAGCCGAAGTATTACACTATAAACGCAATTAGAGCACTAGGAGTGAATATTATGTGAAAATAACATGATCCAATGCATTTTCTGCGTGATTTTACAAAGAAACCAATCACTTTCATCTAACACAGCATTTCTGATAAGCAGAGCCGAAGTATTACACTATAAACGCAATTAGAGCACTAGGAGTGAATATTATGTGAAAATAACATGATCCAATGCATTTTCTGCGTGATTTTACAAAGAAACCACTCACTTTCATCTAACACAGCATTTCTGATAAGCAGAGCCGAAGTATTACACTATAAACGCAATTAGAGCACTAGGAGTGAATATTACATGAAAATAACATGATCCAATGCGTTTTCTTCGTGATTTTACAACGGAAACATTCATTTTCATCAAAAACAGCAATTCTGATAAGCAGAGCCGAAGTATTACACTATAAACGCAATTAGAGTACTAGAAGTGAATATTACGCGAAACTAGCATAATCCAGTACAGATCCTGCATGATTTTACAAAGAAACCACTCACTTTCATCTAACACAGCATTTCTGATAAGCAGAGCCGAAGTATTACACTATAAACGCAATTAGAGCACTAGGAGTGAATATTATGTGAAAATAACATGATCCAATGCATTTTCTTCGTGATTTTACAAAGGAAACATTCGTTTTCATCAAAACCAGCAATTCTGATATGCATATACAAAGTATTACACTATAAACGCAATTAGAGCACTAGGAGTGAATATTATGTGAAAATAACATGACCCAATGCATTTTCTGCGTGATGATACAAAAAACCACTTACTCTAGTCGAAAACAGCAGTTCTGATAAGCAGAGCCGAAGTATTACACTTTAAACGCAATTAGAGTACCAGAAGTGCATTTTACGTCAAAATAACATGATCCAATGCATTGTCTACGTCATTTTACAACGAAAACATTCACTTTCATCTAACACAGCATTTCTGATAAGCAGAGCCGAAGTATTACACTATAAACGCAATTAGAGCACTAGGAGTGAATATTATGTGAAAATGACATGATCCAATGCATTTTCTGCGTGGTTTTACAAAGAAAACAATCACTCTGGTCAAAAACAGCAATTCTGATACGCTGAAGTCTTATACTATAAACGCAATTAGAGCACTAGGAGTGAATATTACATGAAAATAACATGATCCAATGCGTTTTCTTCGTGATTTTACAACGGAAACATTCATTTTCATCAAAAACAGCAATTCTGATAAGCAGAGCCGAAGTATTACACTATAAACGCAATTACAGTACTAGCAGTGAATATTATGTGAAAATGACATGATCCAATGCATTTTCTGCGTGGTTTTACAAAGAAAACACTTACTTTCATCTAACACAGCATTTCTGATAAGCAGAGCCGAAGTATTACACTATAAACGCAATTAGAGTACTAGAAGTGAATATTACGCGAAACTAGCATAATCCAGTACAGATCCTGCATGATTTTACAAAGAAACCACCCACTTTCATCTAAAACAGCATTTCTGATAAGCAGAGCCGCGGTATTACACTATAAACGCAATTAGAGCACTAGCAGTGAATATTATGCGAAAATGACATGATCCAATGCATTTTCTGCGTGGTTTTACAACGAAAACACTTACTTTCATCTAACACAGCATTTCTGATAAGCAGAGCCGAAGTATTACACTTTAAACGCAATTAGAGTACTAGAAGTCAATACTATGTGGAAATAACATGATCCAATGCATTTTCTTCGTGATTTTACAAAGGATACATTCATTTTCATCAAAAACAGCAATTCTGATATGCATATACAAAGTATTACACTATAAACGCAATTAGAGCACTAGGAGTGAATATTATGTGAAAATAACATGATCCAATGCATTTTCTGCGTGATGATACAAAAAACCACTTACTCTAGTCGAAAACAGCAGTTCTGATAAGCAGAGCCGAAGTATTACACTTTAAACGCAATTAGAGTACCAGAAGTGCATTTTACGTCAAAATAACATGATCCAATGCATTGTCTATGTCATTTTACAACGAAAACATTCACTTTCATCTAACACAGCATTTCTGATAAGCAGAGCCGAAGTATTACACTATAAACGCAATTAGAGCACTAGCAGTGAATATTATGTGAAAATGACATGATCCAATGCATTTTCTGCGTGGTTTTACAAAGAAAACACTTACTTTCATCTAACACACCATTTCTGATAAGCAGAGCCGAAGTATTGCACTATAAACGCAATTATAGTACTAGCAGTGAATATTATGTGAAAATGACATGATCCAATGCATTTTCTGCGTGGTTTTGCAAAGAAAACAATCACTCTGGTCAAAAACAGCAATTCTGATACGCTGAAGTATTATACTATAAACGCAATTAGAGCACTAGGAGTGAATATTATGCGAAAATGACATGATCCAATGCATTGTCTACATCATTTTACAACGAAAACATTCACTTTCATCAAAAACAGCAATTCTGATAAGCAGAGCCGAAGTATTACACTATAAACGCAATTAGAGTACTAGAAGTGAATATTACGCGAAACTAGCATAATCCAGTACAGATCCTGCATGATTTTACAAAGAAACCACTCACTTTCATCTAAAATAGCATTTCTGATAAGCAGAGCCGAAGTATTACACTTTAAACGCAATTAGAGCACTAGGAGTGAATATTATGTGAAAATAACATGATCCAATGCATTTTCTGCGTGATTTTACAAAGAAACCACTCACTTTCATCTAACACAGCATTTCTGATAAGCAGAGCCGAAGTATTACACTTTAAACGCAATTAGAGCACTAGGAGTGAATATTATGTGAAAATAACATGGTCCAATGCATTTTCTGCGTGATTTTACAAAGAAACCACTCACTTTCATCTAACACAGCATTTGTGATAAGCAGAGCCGAAGTATTACACTATAAACGCAATTAGAGCACTAGGAGTGAATATTATGTGAAAATGACATGATCCAATGCATTTTCTGCGTGGTTTTACAAAGAAAACACTTACTTTCATCTAACACAGCATTTCTGATAAGCAGAGCCGAAGTATTACACTATAAACGCAATTAGAGTACTAGAAGTGAATATTACGCGAAACTAGCATAATCCAGTACAGATCCTGCATGATTTTACAAAGAAACCACCCACTTTCATCTAAAACAGCATTTCTGATAAGCAGAGCCGAAGTATTACACTATAAACGCAATTAGAGCACTAGCAGTGAATATTATGCGAAAATGACATGATCCAATGCATTTTCTGCGTGGTTTTACAACGAAAACACTTACTTTCATCTAACACAGCATTTCTGATAAGCAGAGCCGAAGTATAACACTTTAAACGCAATTAGAGTACTAGAAGTGAATACTATGTGCAAATAACATGATCCAATGCATTTTCTTCGTGATTTTACAAAGGATACATTCATTTTCATCAAAAACAGCAATTCTGATATGCACATACAAAGTATTACACTTTAAACGCAATTAGAGTACCAGAAGTGCATTTTACGTCAAAATAACATGATCCAATGCATTGTCTACATCATTTTACAACGAAAACATTCACTTTCATCTAACACAGCATTTCTGATAAGCAGAGCCGAAGTATTACACTATAAACGCAATTAGAGCACTAGGAGTGAATATTATGTGAAAATAACATGATCCAATGCATTTTCTGCGTGATTTTACAAAGAAACCAATCACTTTCATCTAACACAGCATTTCTGATAAGCAGAGCCGAAGTATTGCACTATAAACGCAATTACAGTACTAGCAGTGAATATTATGTGAAAATGACATGATCCAATGCATTTTCTGCGTGGTTTTACAAAGAAAACAATCACTCTGGTCAAAAACAGCAATTCTGATACGCTGAAGTATTATACTATAAACGCAATTAGAGCACTAGGAGTGAATATTATGCGAAAATGACATGATCCAATGCATTGTCTACATCATTTTACAACGGAAACATTCATTTTCATCAAAAACAGCAATTCTGATAAGCAGAGCTGAAGTATTACACTATAAACGCAATTAGAGTACTAGAAGTGAATATTACGCGAAACTAGCATAATCCAGTACAGATCCTGCATGATTTTACAAAGAAACCACTCACTTTCATCTAACACAGCATTTGTGATAAGCAGAGCCGAAGTATTACACTATAAACGCAATTAGAGCACTAGGAGTGAATATTATGTGAAAGTAACATGATCCAATGCATTTTCTTCGTGATTTTACAAAGGAAACATTCGTTTTCATCAAAACCAGCAATTCTGATATGCATATACAAAGTATTACACTATAAACGCAATTAGAGCACTAGGAGTGAATATTATGTGAAAATAACACGATTCAATGCATTTTCTGCATGATTTTACAAAGAAAACACTCACTTCCATTTAACACACCATTTCTGATAAGCAAAGCCGAAGTATTGCACTATAAACGCAATTGGAGTACTAGCAGTGAATATTATGTGAAAATGACATGATCCAATGCATTTTCTGCGTGGTTTTACAAAGGAAACAATCACTCTGGTCAAAAACAGCAATTCTGATACGCTGAAGTATTATACTATAAACGCAATTAGAGCACTAGGAGTGAATATTACATGAAAATAACATGATCCAATGCGTTTTCTTCGTGATTTTACAACGGAAACATTCATTTTCATCAAAAAACTAAAAGAGCTGGAAAAATAAAATTAATAATCAAAATAAGCAGAATAAAAATGCGCTGAAAAGTAAAAAATAATTTGCTGTTTTCGTGCTTTCGTCATTTTGCAGTCATAATGTGTAACTTTGGCAACCTTCCCGCATTGTACTGCAACCCAATGCAACACCCAACCCTTTGCAAGCCCAAATATTTTGCAACTTTTCGGAGTCGGCGCAAATATAAGTAAAATACTACTCATCTGGCTTAATCTCACCTACCCGTCTTCTCTCTTTTATCGCGCCATGTCCAATCCCACTTGCTCACGCTCATTTACGATCTCTCTCTTTTCTTCTATCTTCGTCTATACAGGGTGTAAACGATATGACTCCCGGCGCTTTGACGGAAGGCACAGGAGAAAATTTAAAACATTTTAAGATCAGATTATGATGTCCGATCTTTGTTAGTTTGGTTGGTATAACATATTAATGGTGGAGAGGCTATCTTCGATCCCACTGCTAGAATCGTCCCATAAATTCGTGTATGTGTGCTGTTGTGCGATTGGAGGTAACACCTAAAAAAGCGACTCGATACTCTGATTGGTTTACATAATAATTAATAAAGTATTTTTGCTCCGGGTGAACGATGTTTGCAGACTCAATAGTGTGCAAGCGTAGTGGAAATAATGGGGTGCGTTCGCCCCCCAAGTGTCGGTGTCTTTGCGGGATGTAACGTGACACCTTTAAGGGCCGTCCCCTATCTCTCGGTAGAATAGGCTGAAACCAATTGTTTTCTCCGATTCGAACCGATATAGTTATATTAGTTGCATCCCAATGGTCCAACAACGACGAATCACCGAGAAGGGCTAAGACAAAAACGCAAAAAAGTAAAGAGGGGCCCTCGGTCAATCCCCGATGTTGCCGACCTGCCGTTCGATTACTACCCGTTCCAATAACTTACAGCTTACTTTAAGATGCAATAACAACTAAACTAAAAGTGATAGGATCTAAACATTTGCCCCCTATAGCCTTAGAATTTTCCCCTCTACCATCCCCTAGAGCGGCGGGAGTTATATCGTTTACACCCTGTATATCTATCTATCTGTTCACGAGAATACTTCCATGATAGACGAAGAGAGAATGATAGATACAAGAGATGATTATTTGAGACAATCATCTACATCTATGAGATGTTAGAATTGTCCTCCATATACCAGACCAGTTAATGTTAACAGTAGTAGTAGTATGTTACACGGGAGATACGTTTAGATAAGATATACATATGTGTATATATCTATCTAACCATCCACAGGAACACGTTCATGATAGATGAAGGCAGAAGGATGCACACAATTGTAAAGAGTATTCTCTTGGTTACGGTCTGCTATATGTGACTGTCTTTCGTAGTATTTTACTTATATTTGCGCCGACTCCGAAAAGTTGCAAAATATTTGGGCTTGCAAAGGGTTGGGTGTTGCATTGGGTTGCAGTACAATGCGGGAAGGTTGCCAAAGTTACACATTATGACTGCAAAATGACGAAAGCACGAAAACAGCAAATTATTTTTTACTTTTCAGCGCATTTTTATTCTGCTTATTTTGATTATTAATTTTATTTTTCCAGCTCTTTTAGTTTTCAGTTTTCTGGGATGCTATCAGTTTTTTGAAGTCGGTCACATTTTTTTTAAAATATTTTTTTTATTTCATGCTTTTTAGTATTTCAAATGCATACAACGATAGTTCGCAGTAGATTGCATCTCGAATTTCATCGATGCACTGGTGTACCAGTTATAGACGAACAAATATATCCGGAATTGTCGAGGAAGGAAAAGCTTTTATGCACTAAAAATGATTAGCATTAAACAATTTCGGAAAAATTTATGGTAGGACTAAAGTATGTGCATCCTCAATAAGATATGTCAGATGTAGTCAATATCGGTCCAACCATCTCGAAGATAACGTTGGACAAACGCAGTTTTAGTAGAAAAGTGAAATCAGCAAAACATTCGGTGTTTATGCAATAACAATGGTTAGCGTTAAACAATTTCGCAAAGATTGATAATGGGACCAAAGTACAAGCACCCTCTATAAGATACGTCAGATTTCATCAAAATCGGTCCATGCATCTCGGAGATATCGACGGACAAACGAAAATTATAGTAGAAACGTGAAATCAGCGAGAAATTGGGATTTTATGCAATAACAATAGTTAGCGTTAAACAATTTCGTGAAAATTTATGTTGCAACTAAAGAATGTGCATCCTCTATAAGATACCTCAGATTTCATCGAAATCGGTCTATCCATCTCGGAGATATCGACGGACAAACGAAAATTGTAGTAGGAACGTGAAATCAGCGAGAAAATGGCATTTTATGCAATAACAATGGTTATCGTTAAACAATTTCTGGAAAATGTGTAATGGGACCAAAGTACGCGTATCCGCTATAAGCTAGATAAGATTTCATCAAGATCGGTCCATCCATCTCGGAGATATCGACGGACAAACGAAAATTGTAGTAGAAACGTGAAATCAGCGAGAAAATGGCATTTTATGCAATAACAATGGTTATCGTTAAACAATTTCGGGAAAATGTGAAATGGGACCAAAGTACGAGTAACCGCTATAAGATAGACAAGATTTGATCAAGATCGGTCCATCCATTTCGGAGATATCGCTGGACACACGAAAATTCCCTCAGAAACGTGAAATCGGCGAAGAATCGGGTTTTTATGCAATAACAATAGTTAGCGTTAAACAATTTGGGAAAAATTTATATTGGGACCAAAGTACGAACATCCTCTACGCGATAAGCCTGGGTTCATCAATTTCGGTCCATCCATCTCGGAGATATCGCTGGACACACGAAAATTCCCTCAGAAACGTGAAATCGGCGAAGAATTGAGTTTTTATGCAATAACAATAGTTAGTGTTAAACAATTTGGGAAAAATTTATATTGGGACCAAAGTACGAACATCCTCTACGCGATAAGCCTGGGTTCATCAATTTCGGTCCATCCATCTCGGAGATATCGCCGGACACACGAAAATTTCAGCAGAAACGTGAAATCGGCGAAGAATTGGGTTTTTATGCAATAACAATGGTTAGCGTTAAACAATTTCGAAAAATTTGATAATGGGACCAAACTGTGAACATCCTCTATGATATAAGCTCGGTTTCATCCCGATCGGTCCAGCCGTCTTCCCGTACTAGCCGGACAAACATTAAAAAAAAAAAAAAAAGAAACATAGCGATCGAATTGAGTACCTCCTCCTTTTCGAAGTCGGTAAAAACAGCAATTCTGATAAGCAGAGCCGAAGTATTACACTATAAACGCAATTACAGTACTAGCAGTGAATATTATGTGAAAATGACATGATCCAATGCATTTTCTGCGTGGTTTTACAAAGAAAACACTTACTTTCATCTAACACAGCATTTCTGATAAGCAGAGCCGAAGTATTACACTATAAACGCAATTAGAGCACTAGCAGTGAATATTATGCGAAAATGACATGATCCAATGCATTTTCTGCGTGGTTTTACAACGAAAACACTTACTTTCATCTAACACAGCATTTCTGATAAGCAGAGCCGAAGTATTACACTTTAAACGCAATTAGAGTACTAGAAGTGAATACTATGTGCAAATAACATGATCCAATGCATTTTCTTCGTGATTTTACAAAGGATACATTCATTTTCATCAAAAACAGCAATTCTGATATGCACATACAAAGTATTACACTTTAAACGCAATTAGAGTACCAGAAGTGCATTTTACGTCAAAATAACATGATCCAATGCATTGTCTACGTCATTTTACAACGAAAACATTCACTTTCATCTAACACAGCATTTCTGATAAGCAGAGCCGAAGTATTACACTATAAACGCAATTAGAGCACTAGGAGTGAATATTATGTGAAAATAACATGATCCAATGCATTTTCTGCGTGATTTTACAAAGAAACCAATCACTTTCATCTAACACAGCATTTCTGATAAGCAGAGCCGAAGTATTACACTATAAACGCAATTAGAGCACTAGGAGTGAATATTATGTGAAAATAACATGATCCAATGCATTTTCTGCGTGATTTTACAAAGAAACCAATCACTTTCATCTAACACAGCATTTCTGATAAGCTGAAACAAACTATTACACTATAAACGCAATTAGAGCACTAGCAGTGAATATTATGTGAAAATGACATGATCCAATGCATTTTCTGCGTGGTTTTACAAAGAAAACACTTACTTTCATCTAACACACCATTTCTGATAAGCAGAGCCGAAGTATTGCACTATAAACGCAATTACAGTACTAGCAGTGAATATTATGTGAAAATGACATGATCCAATGCATTTTCTGCGTGGTTTTACAAAGAAAACAATCACTCTGGTCAAAAACAGCAATTCTGATACGCTGAAGTATTATACTATAAACGCAATTAGAGCACTAGGAGTGAATATTACATGAAAATAACATGATCCAATGCGTTTTCTTCGTGATTTTACAACGGAAACATTCATTTTCATCAAAAACAGCAATTCTGATAAGCAGAGCCGAAGTATTACACTATAAACGCAATTAGAGTACTAGAAGTGAATATTACGCGAAACTAGCATAATCCAGTACAGATCCTGCATGATTTTACAAAGAAACCACTCACTTTCATCTAACACAGCATTTGTGATAAGCAGAGCCGAAGTATTACACTATAAACGCAATTAGAGCACTAGGAGTGAATATTATGTGAAAATAACATGATCCAATGCATTTTCTTCGTGATTTTACAAAGGAAACATTCGTTTTCATCAAAACCAGCAATTCTGATATGCATATACAAAGTATTACACTATAAACGCAATTAGAGCACTAGGAGTGAATATTATGTGAAAATAACATGACCCAATGCATTTTCTGCGTGGTTTTACAAAGAAAACACTTACTTTCATCTAACACAGCATTTCTGATAAGCAGAGCCGAAGTATTACACTATAAACGCAATTAGAGCACTAGCAGTGAATATTATGTGAAAATGACATGATCCAATGCATTTTCTGCGTGGTTTTACAAAGAAAACACTTACTTTCATCTAACACAGCATTTCTGATAAGCAGAGCCGAAGTATTACACTATAAACGCAATTAGAGCACTAGCAGTGAATATTATGCGAAAATGACATGATCCAATGCATTTTCTGCGTGGTTTTACAACGAAAACACTTACTTTCATCTAACACAGCATTTCTGATAAGCAGAGCCGAAGTATTACACTTTAAACGCAATTAGAGTACTAGAAGTGAATACTATGTGCAAATAACATGATCCAATGCATTTTCTTCGTGATTTTACAAAGGATACATTCATTTTCATCAAAAACAGCAATTCTGATATGCACATACAAAGTATTACACTTTAAACGCAATTAGAGTACCAGAAGTGCATTTTACGTCAAAATAACATGATCCAATGCATTGTCTACATCATTTTACAACGAAAACATTCACTTTCATCTAACACAGCATTTCTGATAAGCAGAGCCGAAGTATTACACTATAAACGCAATTAGAGCACTAGGAGTGAATATTATGTGAAAATAACATGATCCAATGCATTTTCTGCGTGATTTTACAAAGAAACCAATCACTTTCATCTAACACAGCATTTCTGATAAGCAGAGCCGAAGTATTACACTATAAACGCAATTAGAGCACTAGGAGTGAATATTATGTGAAAATAACATGATCCAATGCATTTTCTGCGTGATTTTACAAAGAAACCACTCACTTTCATCTAACACAGCATTTCTGATAAGCTGAAACAAACTATTACACTATAAACGCAATTAGAGCACTAGCAGTGAATATTATGTGAAAATGACATGATCCAATGCATTTTCTGCGTGGTTTTACAAAGAAAACACTTACTTTCATCTAACACAGCATTTCTGATAAGCAGAGCCGAAGTATTGCACTATAAACGCAATTACAGTACTAGCAGTGAATATTATGTGAAAATGACATGATCCAATGCATTTTCTGCGTGGTTTTACAAAGAAAACAATCACTCTGGTCAAAAACAGCAATTCTGATACGCTGAAGTATTATACTATAAACGCAATTAGAGCACTAGGAGTGAATATTACATGAAAATAACATGATCCAATGCGTTTTCTTCGTGATTTTACAACGGAAACATTCATTTTCATCAAAAACAGCAATTCTGATAAGCAGAGCCGAAGTATTACACTATAAACGCAATTAGAGTACTAGAAGTGAATATTACGCGAAACTAGCATAATCCAGTACAGATCCTGCATGATTTTACAAAGAAACCACTCACTTTCATCTAACACAGCATTTCTGATAAGCAGAGCCGAAGTATTACACTATAAACGCAATTAGAGCACTAGGAGTGAATATTATGTGAAAATAACATGATCCAATGCATTTTCTTCGTGATTTTACAAAGGAAACATTCGTTTTCATCAAAACCAGCAATTCTGATATGCATATACAAAGTATTACACTATAAACGCAATTAGAGCACTAGGAGTGAATATTATGTGAAAATAACATGATCCAATGCATTTTCTGCGTGATGATACAAAAAACCACTTACTCTAGTCAAAAACAGCAGTTCTGATAAGCAGAGCCGAAGTATTACACTTTAAACGCAATTAGAGTACCAGAAGTGCATTTTACGTCAAAATAACATGATCCAATGCATTGTCTACGTCATTTTACAACGAAAACATTCACTTTCATCTAACACAGCATTTCTGATAAGCAGAGCCGAAGTATTACACTATAAACGCAATTAGAGCACTAGGAGTGAATATTATGTGAAAATGACATGATCCAATGCATTTTCTGCGTGGTTTTACAAAGAAAACAATCACTCTGGTCAAAAACAGCAATTCTGATACGCTGAAGTCTTATACTATAAACGCAATTAGAGCACTAGGAGTGAATATTACATGAAAATAACATGATCCAATGCGTTTTCTTCGTGATTTTACAACGGAAACATTCATTTTCATCAAAAACAGCAATTCTGATAAGCAGAGCCGAAGTATTACACTATAAACGCAATTACAGTACTAGCAGTGAATATTATGTGAAAATGACATGATCCAATGCATTTTCTGCGTGGTTTTACAAAGAAAACAATCACTCTGGTCAAAAGCAGCAATTCTGATACGCTGAAGTATTATACTATAATCTCAATTAAAGTCTTAGGAGTGCATTTTACGTCGAAGTAACATGATCGAGTGCATTTTCTTCGTGATTTTACAACGAAAACATTCACTTTCATCTAACACAGCATTTCTGATAAGCAGAGCCGAAGTATTACACTATAAACGCAATTACAGTACTAGCAGTGAATATTATGTGAAAATGACATGATCCAATGCATTTTCTGCGTGGTTTTACAAAGAAAACACTTACTTTCATCTAACACAGCATTTCTGATAAGCAGAGCCGAAGTATTACACTATAAACGCAATTAGAGTACTAGAAGTGAATATTACGCGAAACTAGCATAATCCAGTACAGATCCTGCATGATTTTACAAAGAAACCACTCACTTTCATCTAAAACAGCATTTCTGATAAGCAGAGCCGAAGTATTACACTATAAACGCAATTACAGTACTAGCAGTGAATATGGTGTCAAAATAAAAAGATCCAATACAGATTCTGCGTGGTTTTACAACGAAAACGCTTACTTTCATCTAACACAGCATTTCTGATAAGCAGAGCCGAAGTATTACACTTTAAACGCAATTAGAGTCCCAGCAGTGAATATATGTGAAAACAACATCATCCAATGCATTTTCTGCGTGGTTTTAGAAAGAAAACACTCACTTTCATCTAACACAGCATTTCTGATAAGCAGAGCCGAAGTATTACACTTTAAACGCAATTAGAGTACTAGAAGTGAATATTATGTGCAAATAACATGATCCAATGCATTTTCTGCGTGATTTTACAAAGAAACCACTCACTTTCATCTCACACAGCATTTCTGATAAGCTGAAACAAACTATTACACTATAAACGCAATTAGAGCACTAGCAGTGAATATTATGTGAAAATGACATGATCCAATGCATTTTCTGCGTGGTTTTACAAAGAAAACACTTACTTTCATCTAACACACCATTTCTGATAAGCAGAGCCGAAGTATTGCACTATAAACGCAATTACAGTACTAGCAGTGAATATTATGTGAAAATGACATGATCCAATGCATTTTCTGCGTGGTTTTACAAAGAAAACAATCACTCTGGTCAAAAACAGCAATTCTGATACGCTGAAGTATTATACTATAAACGCAATTAGAGCACTAGGAGTGAATATTACATGAAAATAACATGATCCAATGCATTTTCTTCGTGATTTTACAACGGAAACATTCATTTTCATCAAAAACAGCAATTCTGATAAGCAGAGCCGAAGTATTACACTATAAACGCAATTAGAGTACTAGAAGTGAATATTACGCGAAACTAGCATAATCCAGTACAGATCCTGCATGATTTTACAAAGAAACCACTCACTTTCATCTAAAATAGCATTTCTGATAAGCAGAGCCGAAGTATTACACTTTAAACGCAATTAGAGCACTAGGAGTGAATATTATGTGAAAATAACATGATCCAATGCATTTTCTGCGTGATTTTACAAAGAAACCACTCACTTTCATCTAACACAGCATTTCTGATAAGCAGAGCCGAAGTATTACACTTTAAACGCAATTAGAGCACTAGGAGTGAATATTATGTGAAAATAACATGGTCCAATGCATTTTCTGCGTGATTTTACAAAGAAACCACTCACTTTCATCTAACACAGCATTTGTGATAAGCAGAGCCGAAGTATTACACTATAAACGCAATTAGAGCACTAGGAGTGAATATTATGTGCAAATGACATGATCCAATGCATTTTCTGCGTGGTTTTACAAAGAAAACAATCACTCTGGTCAAAAACAGCAATTCTGATACGCTGAAGTCTTATACTATAAACGCAATTAGAGCACTAGGAGTGAATATTACATGAAAATAACATGATCCAATGCATTTTCTGCGTGGTTTTACAAAGAAAACACTTACTTTCATCTAACACAGCATTTCTGATAAGCAGAGCCGAAGTATTACACTATAAACGCAATTAGAGCACTAGCAGTGAATATTATGCGAAAATGACATGATCCAATGCATTTTCTGCGTGGTTTTACAACGAAAACACTTACTTTCATCTAACACAGCATTTCTGATAAGCAGAGCCGAAGTATTACACTATAAACGCAATTAGAGCACTAGCAGTGAATATTATGCGAAAATGACATGATCCAATGCATTTTCTGCGTGGTTTTACAAAGAAAACAATCACTCTGGTCAAAAACAGCAATTCTGATACGCTGAAGTCTTATACTATAAACGCAATTAGAGCACTAGGAGTGAATATTATGTGAAAATGACATGATCCAATGCATTTTCTGCGTGGTTTTACAAAGAAAACACTTACTTTCATCTAACACAGCATTTCTGATAAGCAGAGCCGAAGTATTACACTATAAACGCAATTAGAGTACTAGAAGTGAATATTACGCGAAACTAGCATAATCCAGTACAGATCCTGCATGATTTTACAAAGAAACCACCCACTTTCATCTAAAACAGCATTTCTGATAAGCAGAGCCGAAGTATTACACTATAAACGCAATTAGAGCACTAGCAGTGAATATTATGCGAAAATGACATGATCCAATGCATTTTCTGCGTGGTTTTACAACGAAAACACTTACTTTCATCTAACACAGCATTTCTGATAAGCAGAGCCGAAGTATTACACTTTAAACGCAATTAGAGTACTAGAAGTGAATATTATGTGCAAATAACATGATCCAATGCATTTTCTTCGTGATTTTACAAAGGATACATTCATTTTCATCAAAAACAGCAATTCTGATATGCACATACAAAGTATTACACTTTAAACGCAATTAGAGTACCAGAAGTGCATTTTACGTCAAAATAACATGATCCAATGCATTGTCTACATCATTTTACAACGAAAACATTCACTTTCATCTAACACAGCATTTCTGATAAGCAGAGCCGAAGTATTACACTATAAACGCAATTAGAGCACTAGGAGTGAATATTATGTGAAAATAACATGATCCAATGCATTTTCTGCGTGATTTTACAAAGAAACCAATCACTTTCATCTAACACAGCATTTCTGATAAGCAGAGCCGAAGTATTACACTATAAACGCAATTAGAGCACTAGGAGTGAATATTATGTGAAAGTAACATGATCCAATGCATTTTCTTCGTGATTTTACAAAGGAAACACTCACTTTCATCAAAACCAGCAATTCTGATATGCATATACAAAGTATTACACTATAAACGCAATTAGAGCACTAGGAGTGAATATTATGTGAAAATAACATGACCCAATGCATTTTCTGCGTGATGATACAAAAAACCACTTACTCTAGTCGAAAACAGCAGTTCTGATAAGCAGAGCCGAAGTATTACACTTTAAACGCAATTAGAGTACCAGAAGTGCATTTTACGTCAAAATAACATGATCCAATGCATTGTCTACGTCATTTTACAACGAAAACATTCACTTTCATCTAACACAGCATTTCTGATAAGCAGAGCCGAAGTATTACACTATAAACGCAATTAGAGCACTAGGAGTGAATATTATGTGAAAATGACATGATCCAATGCATTTTCTGCGTGGTTTTACAAAGAAAACAATCACTCTGGTCAAAAACAGCAATTCTGATACGCTGAAGTCTTATACTATAAACGCAATTAGAGCACTAGGAGTGAATATTACATGAAAATAACATGATCCAATGCGTTTTCTTCGTGATTTTACAACGGAAACATTCATTTTCATCAAAAACAGCAATTCTGATAAGCAGAGCCGAAGTATTACACTATAAACGCAATTACAGTACTAGCAGTGAATATTATGTGAAAATGACATGATCCAATGCATTTTCTGCGTGGTTTATCAAAGAAAACAATCACTCTGGTCAAAAGCAGCAATTCTGATACGCTGAAGTATTATACTATAATCTCAATTAAAGTCTTAGGAGTGCATTTTACGTCGAAGTAACATGATCGAGTGCATTTTCTTCGTGATTTTACAACGAAAACATTCACTTTCATCTAACACAGCATTTCTGATAAGCAGAGCCGAAGTATTACACTATAAACGCAATTACAGTACTAGCAGTGAATATTATGTGAAAATGACATGATCCAATGCATTTTCTGCGTGGTTTTACAAAGAAAACACTTACTTTCATCTAACACAGCATTTCTGATAAGCAGAGCCGAAGTATTACACTATAAACGCAATTAGAGTACTAGAAGTGAATATTACGCGAAACTAGCATAATCCAGTACAGATCCTGCATGATTTTACAAAGAAACCACTCACTTTCATCTAAAACAGCATTTCTGATAAGCAGAGCCGAAGTATTACACTATAAACGCAATTACAGTACTAGCAGTGAATATTGTGTCAAAATAAAAAGATCCAATACAGATTCTGCGTGGTTTTACAACGAAAACGCTTACTTTCATCTAACACAGCATTTCTGATAAGCAGAGCCGAAGTATTACACTATAAACGCAATTAGAGTACTAGAAGTGAATATTATGTGAAAATAACATGATCCAATGCATTTTCTTCGTGATTTTACAAAGGATACATTCATTTTCATCAAAAACAGCAATTCTGATATGCACATACAAAGTATTACACTTTAAACGCAATTAGAGTACCAGAAGTGCATTTTACGTCAAAATAACATGATCCAATGCATTGTCTACATCATTTTACAACGAAAACATTCACTTTCATCTAACACAGCATTTCTGATAAGCAGAGCCGAAGTATTACACTATAAACGCAATTAGAGCACTAGGAGTGAATATTATGTGAAAATAACATGATCCAATGCATTTTCTGCGTGATTTTACAAAGAAAACACTCACTTTCATCTAACACAGCATTTCTGATAAGCAGAGCCGAAGTATTACACTATAAACGCAATTAGAGCACTAGGAGTGAATATTATGTGAAAGTAACATGATCCAATGCATTTTCTTCGTGATTTTACAAAGGAAACATTCGTTTTCATCAAAACCAGCAATTCTGATATGCATATACAAAGTATTACACTATAAACGCAATTAGAGCACTAGGAGTGAATATTATGTGAAAATAACATGACCCAATGCATTTTCTGCGTGATGATACAAAAAACCACTTACTCTAGTCGAAAACAGCAGTTCTGATAAGCAGAGCCGAAGTATTACACTTTAAACGCAATTAGAGTACCAGAAGTGCATTTTACGTCAAAATAACATGATCCAATGCATTGTCTACGTCATTTTACAACGAAAACATTCACTTTCATCTAACACAGCATTTCTGATAAGCAGAGCCGAAGTATTACACTATAAACGCAATTAGAGCACTAGGAGTGAATATTATGTGAAAATGACATGATCCAATGCATTTTCTGCGTGGTTTTACAAAGAAAACAATCACTCTGGTCAAAAACAGCAATTCTGATACGCTGAAGTCTTATACTATAAACGCAATTAGAGCACTAGGAGTGAATATTACATGAAAATAACATGATCCAATGCGTTTTCTTCGTGATTTTACAACGGAAACATTCATTTTCATCAAAAACAGCAATTCTGATAAGCAGAGCCGAAGTATTACACTATAAACGCAATTACAGTACTAGCAGTGAATATTATGTGAAAATGACATGATCCAATGCATTTTCTGCGTGGTTTAACAAAGAAAACAATCACTCTGGTCAAAAGCAGCAATTCTGATACGCTGAAGTATTATACTATAATCTCAATTAAAGTCTTAGGAGTGCATTTTACGTCGAAGTAACATGATCGAGTGCATTTTCTTCGTGATTTTACAACGAAAACATTCACTTTCATCTAACACAGCATTTCTGATAAGCAGAGCCGAAGTATTACACTATAAACGCAATTACAGTACTAGCAGTGAATATTATGTGAAAATGACATGATCCAATGCATTTTCTGCGTGGTTTTACAAAGAAAACACTTACTTTCATCTAACACAGCATTTCTGATAAGCAGAGCCGAAGTATTACACTATAAACGCAATTAGAGTACTAGAAGTGAATATTACGCGAAACTAGCATAATCCAGTACAGATCCTGCATGATTTTACAAAGAAACCACTCACTTTCATCTAAAACAGCATTTCTGATAAGCAGAGCCGAAGTATTACACTATAAACGCAATTACAGTACTAGCAGTGAATATTGTGTCAAAATAAAAAGATCCAATACAGATTCTGCGTGGTTTTACAACGAAAACGCTTACTTTCATCTAACACAGCATTTCTGATAAGCAGAGCCGAAGTATTACACTTTAAACGCAATTAGAGTCCCAGCAGTGAATATATGTGAAAACAACATCATCCAATGCATTTTCTGCGTGGTTTTAGAAAGAAAACACTCACTTTCATCTAACACAGCATTTCTGATAAGCAGAGCCGAAGTATTACACTTTAAACGCAATTAGAGTACTAGAAGTGAATATTATGTGCAAATAACATGATCCAATGCATTTTCTGCGTGATTTTACAAAGAAACCACTCACTTTCATCTAACACAGCATTTCTGATAAGCTGAAACAAACTATTACACTATAAACGCAATTAGAGCACTAGCAGTGAATATTATGTGAAAATGACATGATCCAATGCATTTTCTGCGTGGTTTTACAAAGAAAACACTTACTTTCATCTAACACACCATTTCTGATAAGCAGAGCCGAAGTATTGCACTATAAACGCAATTACAGTACTAGCAGTGAATATTATGTGAAAATGACATGATCCAATGCATTTTCTGCGTGGTTTTACAAAGAAAACAATCACTCTGGTCAAAAACAGCAATTCTGATACGCTGAAGTATTATACTATAAACGCAATTAGAGCACTAGGAGTGAATATTACATGAAAATAACATGATCCAATGCGTTTTCTTCGTGATTTTACAACGGAAACATTCATTTTCATCAAAAACAGCAATTCTGATAAGCAGAGCCGAAGTATTACACTATAAACGCAATTAGAGTACTAGAAGTGAATATTACGCGAAACTAGCATAATCCAGTACAGATCCTGCATGATTTTACAAAGAAACCACTCACTTTCATCTAAAATAGCATTTCTGATAAGCAGAGCCGAAGTATTACACTTTAAACGCAATTAGAGCACTAGGAGTGAATATTATGTGAAAATGACATGATCCAATGCATTTTCTGCGTGGTTTTACAAAGAAAACAATCACTCTGGTCAAAAACAGCAATTCTGATACGCTGAAGTCTTATACTATAAACGCAATTAGAGCACTAGGAGTGAATATTACATGAAAATAACATGATCCAATGCATTTTCTGCGTGGTTTTACAAAGAAAACACTTACTTTCATCTAACACAGCATTTCTGATAAGCAGAGCCGAAGTATTACACTATAAACGCAATTAGAGCACTAGCAGTGAATATTATGTGAAAATGACATGATCCAATGCATTTTCTGCGTGGTTTTACAAAGAAAACAATCACTCTGGTCAAAAACAGCAATTCTGATACGCTGAAGTCTTATACTATAAACGCAATTAGAGCACTAGGAGTGAATATTATGTGAAAATAACATGATCCAATGCATTTTCTGCGTGATTTTACAAAGAAACCAATCACTTTCATCTAACACAGCATTTCTGATAAGCTGAAACAAACTATTACACTATAAACGCAATTAGAGCACTAGCAGTGAATATTATGTGAAAATGACATGATCCAATGCATTTTCTGCGTGGTTTTACAAAGAAAACACTTACTTTCATCTAACACACCATTTCTGATAAGCAGAGCCGAAGTATTGCACTATAAACGCAATTACAGTACTAGCAGTGAATATTATGTGAAAATGACATGATCCAATGCATTTTCTGCGTGGTTTTACAAAGAAAACAATCACTCTGGTCAAAAACAGCAATTCTGATACGCTGAAGTATTATACTATAAACGCAATTAGAGCACTAGGAGTGAATATTACATGAAAATAACATGATCCAATGCGTTTTCTTCGTGATTTTACAACGGAAACATTCATTTTCATCAAAAACAGCAATTCTGATAAGCAGAGCCGAAGTATTACACTATAAACGCAATTAGAGTACTAGAAGTGAATATTTCGCGAAACTAGCATAATCCAGTACAGATCCTGCATGATTTTACAAAGAAACCACTCACTTTCATCTAAAACAGCATTTCTGATAAGCAGAGCCGAAGTATTACACTATAAACGCAATTAGAGCACTAGGAGTGAATATTATGTGAAAGTAACATGATCCAATGCATTTTCTTCGTGATTTTACAAAGGAAACATTCGTTTTCATCAAAACCAGCAATTCTGATATGCATATACAAAGTATTACACTATAAACGCAATTAGAGCACTAGGAGTGAATATTATGTGAAAATAACATGACCCAATGCATTTTCTGCGTGGTTTTACAAAGAAAACACTCACTTTCATCTAACACAGCATTTCTGATAAGCAGAGCCGAAGTATTACACTTTAAACGCAATTAGAGTACTAGAAGTGAATATTATGTGCAAATAACATGATCCAATGCATTTTCTTCGTGATTTTACAAAGGATACATTCATTTTCATCAAAAACAGCAATTCTGATATGCACATACAAAGTATTACACTTTAAACGCAATTAGAGTACCAGAAGTTCATTTTACGTCAAAATAACATGATCCAATGCATTGTCTACATCATTTTACAACGAAAACATTCACTTTCATCTAACACAGCATTTCTGATAAGCAGAGCCGAAGTATTACACTATAAACGCAATTAGAGCACTAGGAGTGAATATTATGTGAAAATAACATGATCCAATGCATTTTCTGCGTTGTTTACAAAGAAAACACTCACTTTCATCTAACACAGCATTTCTGATAAGCTGAAACAAACTATTACACTATAAACGCAATTAGAGCACTAGCAGTGAATATTATGTGAAAATGACATGATCCAATGCATTTTCTGCGTGGTTTTACAAAGAAAACACTTACTTTCATCTAACACACCATTTCTGATAAGCAGAGCCGAAGTATTGCACTATAAACGCAATTACAGTACTAGCAGTGAATATTATGTGAAAATGACATGATCCAATGCATTTTCTGCGTGGTTTTACAAAGGAAACAATCACTCTGGTCAAAAACAGCAATTCTGATACGCTGAAGTATTATACTATAAACGCAATTAGAGCACTAGGAGTGAATATTACATGAAAATAACATGATCCAATGCGTTTTCTTCGTGATTTTACAACGGAAACATTCATTTTCATCAAAAACAGCAATTCTGATAAGCAGAGCCGAAGTATTACACTATAAACGCAATTACAGTACTAGCAGTGAATATTATGTGAAAATGACATGATCCAATGCATTTTCTGCGTGGTTTTACAAAGAAAACAATCACTCTGGTCAAAAGCAGCAATTCTGATACGCTGAAGTATTATACTATAATCTCAATTAAAGTCCTAGGAGTGCATTTTACGTCGAAGTAACATGATCGAGTGCATTTTCTTCGTGATTTTACAACGAAAACATTCACTTTCATCTAACACAGCATTTCTGATAAGCAGAGCCGAAGTATTACACTATAAACGCAATTAGAGCACTAGGAGTGAATATTATGTGAAAATAACATGATCCAATGCATTTTCTGCATGATTTTACAAAGAAAACACTCACTTCCATCTAACACAGCATTTCTGATAAGCAGAGCCGAAGTATTACACTATAAACGCAATTAGAGCACTAGCAGTGAATATTATGCGAAAATGACATGATCCAATGCATTTTCTGCGTGGTTTTACAAAGGAAACAATCACTCTGGTCAAAAACAGCAATTCTGATACGCTGAAGTATTATACTATAATCTCAATTAAAGTCCTAGGAGTGCATTTTACGTCGAAGTAACATGATCGAGTGCATTTTCTTCGTGATTTTACAACGAAAACATTCACTTTCATCTAACACAGCATTTCTGATAAGCAGAGCCGAAGTATTACACTATAAACGCAATTAGAGCACTAGGAGTGAATATTATGTGAAAATAACATGATCCAATGCATTTTCTGCATGATTTTACAAAGAAAACACTCACTTCCATCTAACACAGCATTTCTGATAAGCAGAGCCGAAGTATTACACTATAAACGCAATTAGAGTACTAGAAGTGAATATTACGCGAAACTAGCATAATCCAGTACAGATCCTGCATGATTTTACAAAGAAACCACCCACTTTCATCTAAAACAGCATTTCTGATAAGCAGAGCCGAAGTATTACACTATAAACGCAATTAGAGCACTAGCAGTGAATATTATGCGAAAATGACATGATCCAATGCATTTTCTGCGTGGTTTTACAAAGAAAACAATCACTCTGGTCAAAAGCAGCAATTCTGATACGCTGAAGTATTATACTATAATCTCAATTAAAGTCCTAGGAGTGCATTTTACGTCGAAGTAACATGATCGAGTGCATTTTCTTCGTGATTTTACAACGAAAACATTCACTTTCATCTAACACAGCATTTCTGATAAGCAGAGCCGAAGTATTACACTATAAACGCAATTAGAGCACTAGGAGTGAATATTATGTGAAAATAACATGATCCAATGCATTTTCTGCATGATTTTACAAAGAAAACACTCACTTCCATCTAACACAGCATTTCTGATAAGCAGAGCCGAAGTATTACACTATAAACGCAATTAGAGCACTAGCAGTGAATATTATGCGAAAATGACATGATCCAATGCATTTTCTGCGTGGTTTTACAACGAAAACACTTACTTTCATCTAACACAGCATTTCTGATAAGCAGAGCCGAAGTATTACACTTTAAACGCAATTAGAGTACTAGAAGTGAATATTATGTGAAAGTAACATGATCCAATGCATTTTCTTCGTGATTTTACAAAGGATACATTCATTTTCATCAAAAACAGCAATTCTGATATGCACATACAAAGTATTACACTTTAAACGCAATTAGAGTACCAGAAGTTCATTTTACGTCAAAATAACATGATCCAATGCATTGTCTACATCATTTTACAACGAAAACATTCACTTTCATCTAACACAGCATTTCTGATAAGCAGAGCCGAAGTGTTACACTATAAACGCAATTAGAGCACTAGGAGTGAATATTATGTGAAAATGACATGATCCAATGCATTTTCTGCGTTGTTTACAAAGAAACCACTCACTTTCATCTAACACAGCATTTCTGATAAGCTGAAACAAACTATTACACTATAAACGCAATTAGAGCACTAGCAGTGAATATTATGTGAAAATGACATGATCCAATGCATTTTCTGCGTGGTTTTACAAAGAAAACACTTACTTTCATCTAACACACCATTTCTGATAAGCAGAGCCGAAGTATTGCACTATAAACGCAATTACAGTACTAGCAGTGAATATTATGTGAAAATGACATGATCCAATGCATTTTCTGCGTGGTTTTACAAAGGAAACAATCACTCTGGTCAAAAACAGCAATTCTGATACGCTGAAGTATTATACTATAAACGCAATTAGAGCACTAGGAGTGAATATTACATGAAAATAACATGATCCAATGCGTTTTCTTCGTGATTTTACAACGGAAACATTCATTTTCATCAAAAACAGCAATTCTGATAAGCAGAGCCGAAGTATTACACTATAAACGCAATTACAGTACTAGCAGTGAATATTATGTGAAAATGACATGATCCAATGCATTTTCTGCGTGGTTTTACAAAGAAAACACTTACTTTCATCTAACACAGCATTTCTGATAAGCAGAGCCGAAGTATTACACTATAAACGCAATTAGAGTACTAGAAGTGAATATTACGCGAAACTAGCATAATCCAGTACAGATCCTGCATGATTTTACAAAGAAACCACTCACTTTCATCTAAAACAGCATTTCTGATAAGCAGAGCCGAAGTATTACACTTTAAACGCAATTAGAGTACTAGAAGTGAATATTATGTGCAAATAACATCATCCAATGCATTTTCTGCGTGGTTTTAGAAAGAAAACACTCACTTTCATCTAACACAGCATTTCTGATAAGGAGAGCCGAAGTATTACACTTTAAACGCAATTAGAGTACTAGAAGTGAATATTATGTGCAAATAACATGATCCAATGCATTTTCTGCGTGATTTTACAAAGAAACCACTCACTTTCATCTAACACAGCATTTCTGATAAGCTGAAACAAACTATTACACTATAAACGCAATTAGAGCACTAGCAGTGAATATTATGTGAAAATGACATGATCCAATGCATTTTCTGCGTGGTTTTACAAAGAAAACACTTACTTTCATCTAACACACCATTTCTGATAAGCAGAGCCGAAGTATTGCACTATAAACGCAATTACAGTACTAGCAGTGAATATTATGTGAAAATGACATGATCCAATGCATTTTCTGCGTGGTTTTACAAAGAAAACAATCACTCTGGTCAAAAACAGTAATTCTGATACGCTGAAGTATTATACTATAAACGCAATTAGAGCACTAGGAGTGAATATTACATGAAAATAACATGATCCAATGCATTTTCTTCGTGATTTTACAACGGAAACATTCATTTTCATCAAAAACAGCAATTCTGATAAGCAGAGCCGAAGTATTACACTATAAACGCAATTAGAGTACTAGAAGTGAATATTACGCGAAACTAGCATAATCCAGTACAGATCCTGCATGATTTTACAAAGAAACCACTCACTTTCATCTAAAATAGCATTTCTGATAAGCAGAGCCGAAGTATTACACTTTAAACGCAATTAGAGCACTACGAGTGAATATTATGTGAAAATAACATGATCCAATGCATTTTCTGCGTGATTTTACAAAGAAACCACTCACTTTCATCTAACACAGCATTTCTGATAAGCAGAGCCGAAGTATTACACTTTAAACGCAATTAGAGCACTAGGAGTGAATATTATGTGAAAATAACATGGTCCAATGCATTTTCTGCGTGATTTTACAAAGAAACCACTCACTTTCATCTAACACAGCATTTGTGATAAGCAGAGCCGAAGTATTACACTATAAACGCAATTAGAGCACTAGGAGTGAATATTATGTGAAAATGACATGATCCAATGCATTTTCTGCGTGGTTTTACAAAGAAAACAATCACTCTGGTCAAAAACAGCAATTCTGATACGCTGAAGTCTTATACTATAAACGCAATTAGAGCACTAGGAGTGAATATTACATGAAAATAACATGATCCAATGCGTTTTCTTCGTGATTTTACAACGGAAACATTCATTTTCATCAAAAACAGCAATTCTGATAAGCAGAGCCGAAGTATTACACTATAAACGCAATTACAGTACTAGCAGTGAATATTATGTGAAAATGACATGATCCAATGCATTTTCTGCGTGGTTTTACAAAGAAAACACTTACTTTCATCTAACACAGCATTTCTGATAAGCAGAGCCGAAGTATTACACTATAAACGCAATTAGAGCACTAGGAGTGAATATTATGTGAAAATAACATGATCCAATGCATTTTCTGCGTGATTTTACAAAGAAACCACTCACTTTCATCTAACACAGCATTTCTGATAAGCAGAGCCGAAGTATTACACTATAAACGCAATTAGAGCACTAGGAGTGAATATTATGTGAAAATAACATGATCCAATGCATTTTCTGCGTGATTTTACAAAGAAACCAATCACTTTCATCTAACACAGCATTTCTGATAAGCAGAGCCGAAGTATTACACTATAAACGCAATTAGAGCACTAGGAGTGAATATTATGTGAAAATAACATGATCCAATGCATTTTCTGCGTGATTTTACAAAGAAACCACTCACTTTCATCTAACACAGCATTTCTGATAAGCAGAGCCGAAGTATTACACTATAAACGCAATTAGAGCACTAGGAGTGAATATTATGTGAAAATAACATGATCCAATGCATTTTCTGCGTGATTTTACAAAGAAACCACTCACTTTCATCTAACACAGCATTTCTGATAAGCAGAGCCGAAGTATTACACTATAAACGCAATTAGAGCACTAGGAGTGAATATTACATGAAAATAACATGATCCAATGCGTTTTCTTCGTGATTTTACAACGGAAACATTCATTTTCATCAAAAACAGCAATTCTGATAAGCAGAGCCGAAGTATTACACTATAAACGCAATTAGAGTACTAGAAGTGAATATTACGCGAAACTAGCATAATCCAGTACAGATCCTGCATGATTTTACAAAGAAACCACTCACTTTCATCTAACACAGCATTTCTGATAAGCAGAGCCGAAGTATTACACTATAAACGCAATTAGAGCACTAGGAGTGAATATTATGTGAAAATAACATGATCCAATGCATTTTCTGCGTGATTTTACAACGGAAACATTCGTTTTCATCAAAACCAGCAATTCTGATATGCATATACAAAGTATTACACTATAAACGCAATTAGAGCACTAGGAGTGAATATTATGTGAAAATAACATGACCCAATGCATTTTCTGCGTGATGATACAAAAAACCACTTACTCTAGTCGAAAACAGCAGTTCTGATAAGCAGAGCCGAAGTATTACACTTTAAACGCAATTAGAGTACCAGAAGTGCATTTTACGTCAAAATAACATGATCCAATGCATTGTCTACGTCATTTTACAACGAAAACATTCACTTTCATCTAACACAGCATTTCTGATAAGCAGAGCCGAAGTATTACACTATAAACGCAATTAGAGCACTAGGAGTGAATATTATGTGAAAATGACATGATCCAATGCATTTTCTGCGTGGTTTTACAAAGAAAACAATCACTCTGGTCAAAAACAGCAATTCTGATACGCTGAAGTCTTATACTATAAACGCAATTAGAGCACTAGGAGTGAATATTACATGAAAATAACATGATCCAATGCGTTTTCTTCGCGATTTTACAACGGAAACATTCATTTTCATCAAAAACAGCAATTCTGATAAGCAGAGCCGAAGTATTACACTATAAACGCAATTACAGTACTAGCAGTGAATATTATGTGAAAATGACATGATCCAATGCATTTTCTGCGTGGTTTTACAAAGAAAACACTTACTTTCATCTAACACAGCATTTCTGATAAGCAGAGCCGAAGTATTACACTATAAACGCAATTAGAGTACTAGAAGTGAATATTACGCGAAACTAGCATAATCCAGTACAGATCCTGCATGATTTTACAAAGAAACCACCCACTTTCATCTAAAACAGCATTTCTGATAAGCAGAGCCGCGGTATTACACTATAAACGCAATTAGAGCACTAGCAGTGAATATTATGCGAAAATGACATGATCCAATGCATTTTCTGCGTGGTTTTACAACGAAAACACTTACTTTCATCTAACACAGCATTTCTGATAAGCAGAGCCGAAGTATTACACTTTAAACGCAATTAGAGTACTAGAAGTCAATACTATGTGAAAATAACATGATCCAATGCATTTTCTTCGTGATTTTACAAAGGATACATTCATTTTCATCAAAAACAGCAATTCTGATATGCATATACAAAGTATTACACTATAAACGCAATTAGAGCACTAGGAGTGAATATTATGTGAAAATAACATGACCCAATGCATTTTCTGCGTGATGATACAAAAAACCACTTACTCTAGTCGAAAACAGCAGTTCTGATAAGCAGAGCCGAAGTATTACACTTTAAACGCAATTAGAGTACCAGAAGTGCATTTTACGTCAAAATAACATGATCCAATGCATTGTCTATGTCATTTTACAACGAAAACATTCACTTTCATCTAACACAGCATTTCTGATAAGCATAGCCGAAGTATTACACTATAAACGCAATTAGAGCACTAGCAGTGAATATTATGTGAAAATGACATGATCCAATGCATTTTCTGCGTGGTTTTACAAAGAAAACACTTACTTTCATCTAACACACCATTTCTGATAAGCAGAGCCGAAGTATTGCACTATAAACGCAATTATAGTACTAGCAGTGAATATTATGTGAAAATGACATGATCCAATGCATTTTCTGCGTGGTTTTGCAAAGAAAACAATCACTCTGGTCAAAAACAGCAATTCTGATACGCTGAAGTATTATACTATAAACGCAATTAGAGCACTAGGAGTGAATATTATGCGAAAATGACATGATCCAATGCATTGTCTACATCATTTTACAACGAAAACATTCACTTTCATCAAAAACAGCAATTCTGATAAGCAGAGCCGAAGTATTACACTATAAACGCAATTAGAGTACTAGAAGTGAATATTACGCGAAACTAGCATAATCCAGTACAGATCCTGCATGATTTTACAAAGAAACCACTCACTTTCATCTAAAATAGCATTTCTGATAAGCAGAGCCGAAGTATTACACTTTAAACGCAATTAGAGCACTAGGAGTGAATATTATGTGAAAATAACATGATCCAATGCATTTTCTGCGTGATTTTACAAAGAAACCACTCACTTTCATCTAACACAGCATTTCTGATAAGCAGAGCCGAAGTATTACACTTTAAACGCAATTAGAGCACTAGGAGTGAATATTATGTGAAAATAACATGGTCCAATGCATTTTCTGCGTGATTTTACAAAGAAACCACTCACTTTCATCTAACACAGCATTTGTGATAAGCAGAGCCGAAGTATTACACTATAAACGCAATTAGAGCACTAGGAGTGAATATTATGTGAAAATGACATGATCCAATGCATTTTCTGCGTGGTTTTACAAAGAAAACACTTACTTTCATCTAACACAGCATTTCTGATAAGCAGAGCCGAAGTATTACACTATAAACGCAATTAGAGTACTAGAAGCGAATATTACGCGAAACTAGCATAATCCAGTACAGATCCTGCATGATTTTACAAAGAAACCACCCACTTTCATCTAAAACAGCATTTCTGATAAGCAGAGCCGAAGTATTACACTATAAACGCAATTAGAGCACTAGCAGTGAATATTATGCGAAAATGACATGATCCAATGCATTTTCTGCGTGGTTTTACAACGAAAACACTTACTTTCATCTAACACAGCATTTCTGATAAGCAGAGCCGAAGTATAACACTTTAAACGCAATTAGAGTACTAGAAGTGAATACTATGTGCAAATAACATGATCCAATGCATTTTCTTCGTGATTTTACAAAGGATACATTCATTTTCATCAAAAACAGCAATTCTGATATGCACATACAAAGTATTACACTTTAAACGCAATTAGAGTACCAGAAGTGCATTTTACGTCAAAATAACATGATCCAATGCATTGTCTACATCATTTTACAACGAAAACATTCACTTTCATCTAACACAGCATTTCTGATAAGCAGAGCCGAAGTATTACACTATAAACGCAATTAGAGCACTAGGAGTGAATATTATGTGAAAATAACATGATCCAATGCATTTTCTGCGTGATTTTACAAAGAAACCACTCACTTTCATCTAACACAGCATTTCTGATAAGCAGAGCCGAAGTATTGCACTATAAACGCAATTACAGTACTAGCAGTGAATATTATGTGAAAATGACATGATCCAATGCATTTTCTGCGTGGTTTTACAAAGAAAACAATCACTCTGGTCAAAAACAGCAATTCTGATACGCTGAAGTATTATACTATAAACGCAATTAGAGCACTAGGAGTGAATATTACATGAAAATAACATGATCCAATGCGTTTTCTTCGAGATTTTACAACGGAAACATTCATTTTCATCAAAAACAGCAATTCTGATAAGCAGAGCCGAAGTATTACACTATAAACGCAATTAGAGTACTAGAAGTGAATATTACGCGAAACTAGCATAATCCAGTACAGATCCTGCATGATTTTACAAAGAAACCACTCACTTTCATCTAACACAGCATTTGTGATAAGCAGAGCCGAAGTATTACACTATAAACGCAATTAGAGCACTAGGAGTGAATATTATGTGAAAGTAACATGATCCAATGCATTTTCTTCGTGATTTTACAAAGGAAACATTCGTTTTCATCAATACCAGCAATTCTGATATGCATATACAAAGTATTACACTATAAACGCAATTAGAGCACTAGGAGTGAATATTATGTGAAAATAACATGATCCAATGCATTTTCTGCATGATTTTACAAAGAAAACACTTACTTTCATCTAACACAGCATTTCTGATAAGCAGAGCCGAAGTATTACACTATAAACGCAATTAGAGTACTAGAAGTGAATATTACGCGAAACTAGCATAATCCAGTACAGATCCTGCATGATTTTACAAAGAAACCACCCACTTTCATCTAAAACAGCATTTCTGATAAGCAGAGCCGAAGTATTACACTATAAACGCAATTAGAGCACTAGCAGTGAATATTATGCGAAAATGACATGATCCAATGCATTTTCTGCGTGGTTTTACAACGAAAACACTTACTTTCATCTAACACAGCATTTCTGATAAGCAGAGCCGAAGTATAACACTTTAAACGCAATTAGAGTACTAGAAGTGAATACTATGTGCAAATAACATGATCCAATGCATTTTCTTCGTGATTTTACAAAGGATACATTCATTTTCATCAAAAACAGCAATTCTGATATGCACATACAAAGTATTACACTTTAAACGCAATTAGAGTACCAGAAGTGCATTTTACGTCAAAATAACATGATCCAATGCATTGTCTACATCATTTTACAACGAAAACATTCACTTTCATCTAACACAGCATTTCTGATAAGCAGAGCCGAAGTATTACACTATAAACGCAATTAGAGCACTAGGAGTGAATATTATGTGAAAATAACATGATCCAATGCATTTTCTGCGTGATTTTACAAAGAAACCAATCACTTTCATCTAACACAGCATTTCTGATAAGCAGAGCCGAAGTATTACACTATAAACGCAATTAGAGCACTAGGAGTGAATATTATGTGAAAATGACATGATCCAATGCATTTTCTGCGTGGTTTTACAAAGAAAACACTTACTTTCATCTAACACACCATTTCTGATAAGCAGAGCCGAAGTATTGCACTATAAACGCAATTACAGTACTAGCAGTGAATATTATGTGAAAATGACATGATCCAATGCATTTTCTGCGTGGTTTTACAAAGAAAACAATCACTCTGGTCAAAAACAGCAATTCTGATACGCTGAAGTATTATACTATAAACGCAATTAGAGCACTAGGAGTGAATATTACATGAAAATAACATGATCCAATGCGTTTTCTTCGAGATTTTACAACGGAAACATTCATTTTCATCAAAAACAGCAATTCTGATAAGCAGAGCTGAAGTATTACACTATAAACGCAATTAGAGTACTAGAAGTGAATATTACGCGAAACTAGCATAATCCAGTACAGATCCTGCATGATTTTACAAAGAAACCACTCACTTTCATCTAACACAGCATTTGTGATAAGCAGAGCCGAAGTATTACACTATAAACGCAATTAGAGCACTAGGAGTGAATATTATGTGAAAGTAACATGATCCAATGCATTTTCTTCGTGATTTTACAAAGGAAACATTCGTTTTCATCAAAACCAGCAATTCTGATATGCATATACAAAGTATTACACTATAAACGCAATTAGAGCACTAGGAGTGAATATTATGTGAAAATAACACGATCCAATGCATTTTCTGCATGATTTTACAAAGAAAACACTCACTTCCATTTAACACACCATTTCTGATAAGCAAAGCCGAAGTATTGCACTATAAACGCAATTGGAGTACTAGCAGTGAATATTATGTGAAAATGACATGATCCAATGCATTTTCTGCGTGGTTTTACAAAGGAAACAATCACTCTGGTCAAAAACAGCAATTCTGATACGCTGAAGTATTATACTATAAACGCAATTAGAGCACTAGGAGTGAATATTACATGAAAATAACATGATCCAATGCGTTTTCTTCGTGATTTTACAACGGAAACATTCATTTTCATCAAAAAACTAAAAGAGCTGGAAAAATAAAATTAATAATCAAAATAAGCAGAATAAAAATGCGCTGAAAAGTAAAAAATAATTTGCTGTTTTCGTGCTTTCGTCATTTTGCAGTCATAATGTGTAACTTTGGCAACCTTCCCGCATTGTACTGCAACCCAATGCAACACCCAACCCTTTGCAAGCCCAAATATTTTGCAACTTTTCGGAGTCGGCGCAAATATAAGTAAAATACTACTCATCTGGCTTAATCTCACCTACCCGTCTTCTCTCTTTTATCGCGCCATGTCCAATCCCACTTGCTCACGCTCATTTACGATCTCTCTCTTTTCTTCTATCTTCGTCTATACAGGGTGTAAACGATATGACTCCCGGCGCTTTGACGGAAGGCACAGGAGAAAATTTAAAACATTTTAAGATCAGATTATGATGTCCGATCTTTGTTAGTTTGGTTGGTATAACATATTAATGGTGGAGAGGCTATCTTCGATCCCACTGCTAGAATCGTCCCATAAATTCGTGTATGTGTGCTGTTGTGCGATTGGAGGTAACACCTAAAAAAGCGACTCGATACTCTGATTGGTTTACATAATAATTAATAAAGTATTTTTGCTCCGGGTGAACGATGTTTGCAGACTCAATAGTGTGCAAGCGTAGTGGAAATAATGGGGTGCGTTCGCCCCCCAAGTGTCGGTGTCTTTGCGGGATGTAACGTGACACCTTTAAGGGCCGTCCCCTATCTCTCGGTAGAATAGGCTGAAACCAATTGTTTTCTCCGATTCGAACCGATATAGTTATATTAGTTGCATCCCAATGGTCCAACAACGACGAATCACCGAGAAGGGCTAAGACAAAAACGCAAAAAAGTAAAGAGGGGCCCTCGGTCAATCCCCGATGTTGCCGACCTGCCGTTCGATTACTACCCGTTCCAATAACTTACAGCTTACTTTAAGATGCAATAACAACTAAACTAAAAGTGATAGGATCTAAACATTTGCCCCCTATAGCCTTAGAATTTTCCCCTCTACCATCCCCTAGAGCGGCGGGAGTTATATCGTTTACACCCTGTATATCTATCTATCTGTTCACGAGAATACTTCCATGATAGACGAAGAGAGAATGATAGATACAAGAGATGATTATTTGAGACAATCATCTACATCTATGAGATGTTAGAATTGTCCTCCATATACCAGACCAGTTAATGTTAACAGTAGTAGTAGTATGTTACACGGGAGATACGTTTAGATAAGATATACATATGTGTATATATCTATCTAACCATCCACAGGAACACGTTCATGATAGATGAAGGCAGAAGGATGCACACAATTGTAAAGAGTATTCTCTTGCTTACGGTCTGCTATATGTGACTGTCTTTCGTAGTATTTTACTTATATTTGCGCCGACTCCGAAAAGTTGCAAAATATTTGGGCTTGCAAAGGGTTGGGTGTTGCATTGGGTTGCAGTACAATGCGGGAAGGTTGCCAAAGTTACACATTATGACTGCAAAATGACGAAAGCACGAAAACAGCAAATTATTTTTTACTTTTCAGCGCATTTTTATTCTGCTTATTTTGATTATTAATTTTATTTTTCCAGCTCTTTTAGTTTTCAGTTTTCTGGGATGCTATCAGTTTTTCGAAGTCGGTCACATTTTTTTTAAAATATTTTTTTTATTTCATGCTTTTTAGTATTTCAAATGCATACAACGATAGTTCGCAGTAGATTGCATCTCGAATTTCATCGATGCACTGGTGTACCAGTTATAGACGAACAAATGTATCCGGAATTGTCGAGGAAGGAAAAGCTTTTATGCACTAAAAATGATTAGCATTAAACAATTTCGGAAAAATTTATGGTAGGACTAAAGTATGTGCATCCTCAATAAGATATGTCAGATGTAGTCAATATCGGTCCAACCATCTCGAAGATAACGTTGGACAAACGCAGTTTTAGTAGAAAAGTGAAATCAGCAAAACATTCGGTGTTTATGCAATAACAATGGTTAGCGTTAAACAATTTCGCAAAGATTGATAATGGGACCAAAGTACAAGCACCCTCTATAAGATACGTCAGATTTCATCAAAATCGGTCCATGCATCTCGGAGATATCGACGGACAAACGAAAATTATAGTAGAAACGTGAAATCAGCGAGAAATTGGGATTTTATGCAATAACAATAGTTAGCGTTAAACAATTTCGTGAAAATTTATGTTGCAACTAAAGAATGTGCATCCTCTATAAGATACCTCAGATTTCATCGAAATCGGTCTATCCATCTCGGAGATATCGACGGACAAACGAAAATTGTAGTAGGAACGTGAAATCAGCGAGAAAATGGCATTTTATGCAATAACAATGGTTATCGTTAAACAATTTCTGGAAAATGTGTAATGGGACCAAAGTACGCGTATCCGCTATAAGCTAGATAAGATTTCATCAAGATCGGTCCATCCATCTCGGAGATATCGACGGACAAACGAAAATTGTAGTAGAAACGTGAAATCAGCGAGAAAATGGCATTTTATGCAATAACAATGGTTATCGTTAAACAATTTCGGGAAAATGTGAAATGGGACCAAAGTACGAGTAACCGCTATAAGATAGACAAGATTTGATCAAGATCGGTCCATCCATTTCGGAGATATCGCTGGACACACGAAAATTCCCTCAGAAACGTGAAATCGGCGAAGAATCGGGTTTTTATGCAATAACAATAGTTAGCGTTAAACAATTTGGGAAAAATGTATATTGGGACCAAAGTACGAGCATCCTCTACGCGATAAGCCTGGGTTCATCAATTTCGGTCCATCCATCTCGGAGATATCGCTGGACACACGAAAATTCCCTCAGAAACGTGAAATCGGCGAAGAATTGAGTTTTTATGCAATAACAATAGTTAGTGTTAAACAATTTGGGAAAAATTTATATTGGGACCAAAGTACGAACATCCTCTACGCGATAAGCCTGGGTTCATCAATTTCGGTCCATCCATCTCGGAGATATCGCCGGACACACGAAAATTTCAGCAGAAACGTGAAATCGGCGAAGAATTGGGTTTTTATGCAATAACAATGGTTAGCGTTAAACAATTTCGAAAAATTTGATAATGGGACCAAACTGTGAACATCCTCTATGATATAAGCTCGGTTTCATCCCGATCGGTCCAGCCGTCTTCCCGTACTAGCCGGACAAACATTAAAAAAAAAAAAAAAGAAACATAGCGATCGAATTGAGTACCTCCTCCTTTTCGAAGTCGGTAAAAACAGCAATTCTGATAAGCAGAGCCGAAGTATTACACTATAAACGCAATTACAGTACTAGCAGTGAATATTATGTGAAAATGACATGATCCAATGCATTTTCTGCGTGGTTTTACAAAGAAAACACTTACTTTCATCTAACACAGCATTTCTGATAAGCAGAGCCGAAGTATTACACTATAAACGCAATTAGAGCACTAGCAGTGAATATTATGCGAAAATGACATGATCCAATGCATTTTCTGCGTGGTTTTACAACGAAAACACTTACTTTCATCTAACACAGCATTTCTGATAAGCAGAGCCGAAGTATTACACTTTAAACGCAATTAGAGTACTAGAAGTGAATACTATGTGCAAATAACATGATCCAATGCATTTTCTTCGTGATTTTACAAAGGATACATTCATTTTCATCAAAAACAGCAATTCTGATATGCACATACAAAGTATTACACTTTAAACGCAATTAGAGTACCAGAAGTGCATTTTACGTCAAAATAACATGATCCAATGCATTGTCTACATCATTTTACAACGAAAACATTCACTTTCATCTAACACAGCATTTCTGATAAGCAGAGCCGAAGTATTACACTATAAACGCAATTAGAGCACTAGGAGTGAATATTATGTGAAAATAACATGATCCAATGCATTTTCTGCGTGATTTTACAAAGAAACCAATCACTTTCATCTAACACAGCATTTCTGATAAGCAGAGCCGAAGTATTACACTATAAACGCAATTAGAGCACTAGGAGTGAATATTATGTGAAAATAACATGATCCAATGCATTTTCTGCGTGATTTTACAAAGAAACCAATCACTTTCATCTAACACAGCATTTCTGATAAGCTGAAACAAACTATTACACTATAAACGCAATTAGAGCACTAGCAGTGAATATTATGTGAAAATGACATGATCCAATGCATTTTCTGCGTGGTTTTACAAAGAAAACACTTACTTTCATCTAACACACCATTTCTGATAAGCAGAGCCGAAGTATTGCACTATAAACGCAATTACAGTACTAGCAGTGAATATTATGTGAAAATGACATGATCCAATGCATTTTCTGCGTGGTTTTACAAAGAAAACAATCACTCTGGTCAAAAACAGCAATTCTGATACGCTGAAGTATTATACTATAAACGCAATTAGAGCACTAGGAGTGAATATTACATGAAAATAACATGATCCAATGCGTTTTCTTCGTGATTTTACAACGGAAACATTCATTTTCATCAAAAACAGCAATTCTGATAAGCAGAGCCGAAGTATTACACTATAAACGCAATTAGAGTACTAGAAGTGAATATTACGCGAAACTAGCATAATCCAGTACAGATCCTGCATGATTTTACAAAGAAACCACTCACTTTCATCTAACACAGCATTTGTGATAAGCAGAGCCGAAGTATTACACTATAAACGCAATTAGAGCACTAGGAGTGAATATTATGTGAAAATGACATGATCCAATGCATTTTCTTCGTGATTTTACAAAGGAAACATTCGTTTTCATCAAAACCAGCAATTCTGATATGCATATACAAAGTATTACACTATAAACGCAATTAGAGCACTAGGAGTGAATATTATGTGAAAATAACATGACCCAATGCATTTTCTGCGTGATGATACAAAAAACCACTTACTCTAGTCAAAAACAGCAGTTCTGATAAGCAGAGCCGAAGTATTACACTTTAAACGCAATTAGAGTACCAGAAGTGCATTTTACGTCAAAATAACATGATCCAATGCATTGTCTACGTCATTTTACAACGAAAACATTCACTTTCATCTAACACAGCATTTCTGATAAGCATAGCCGAAGTATTACACTATAAACGCAATTAGAGCACTAGGAGTGAATATTATGTGAAAATGACATGATCCAATGCATTTTCTGCGTGGTTTTACAAAGAAAACAATCACTCTGGTCAAAAACAGCAATTCTGATACGCTGAAGTCTTATACTATAAACGCAATTAGAGCACTAGGAGTGAATATTACATGAAAATAACATGATCCAATGCGTTTTCTTCGTGATTTTACAACGGAAACATTCATTTTCATCAAAAACAGCAATTCTGATAAGCAGAGCCGAAGTATTACACTATAAACGCAATTACAGTACTAGCAGTGAATATTATGTGAAAATGACATGATCCAATGCATTTTCTGCGTGGTTTTACAAAGAAAACAATCACTCTGGTCAAAAGCAGCAATTCTGATACGCTGAAGTATTATACTATAATCTCAATTAAAGTCTTAGGAGTGCATTTTACGTCGAAGTAACATGATCGAGTGCATTTTCTTCGTGATTTTACAACGAAAACATTCACTTTCATCTAACACAGCATTTCTGATAAGCAGAGCCGAAGTATTACACTATAAACGCAATTACAGTACTAGCAGTGAATATTATGTGAAAATGACATGATCCAATGCATTTTCTGCGTGGTTTTACAAAGAAAACACTTACTTTCATCTAACACAGCATTTCTGATAAGCAGAGCCGAAGTATTACACTATAAACGCAATTAGAGTACTAGAAGTGAATATTACGCGAAACTAGCATAATCCAGTACAGATCCTGCATGATTTTACAAAGAAACCACTCACTTTCATCTAAAACAGCATTTCTGATAAGCAGAGCCGAAGTATTACACTATAAACGCAATTACAGTACTAGCAGTGAATATGGTGTCAAAATAAAAAGATCCAATACAGATTCTGCGTGGTTTTACAACGAAAACGCTTACTTTCATCTAACACAGCATTTCTGATAAGCAGAGCCGAAGTATTACACTTTAAACGCAATTAGAGTCCCAGCAGTGAATATATGTGAAAACAACATCATCCAATGCATTTTCTGCGTGGTTTTAGAAAGAAAACACTCACTTTCATCTAACACAGCATTTCTGATAAGCAGAGCCGAAGTATTACACTTTAAACGCAATTAGAGTACTAGAAGTGAATATTATGTGCAAATAACATGATCCAATGCATTTTCTGCGTGATTTTACAAAGAAACCACTCACTTTCATCTCACACAGCATTTCTGATAAGCTGAAACAAACTATTACACTATAAACGCAATTAGAGCACTAGCAGTGAATATTATGTGAAAATGACATGATCCAATGCATTTTCTGCGTGGTTTTACAAAGAAAACACTTACTTTCATCTAACACAGCATTTCTGATAAGCAGAGCCGAAGTATTACACTATAAACGCAATTACAGTACTAGCAGTGAATATTATGTGAAAATGACATGATCCAATGCATTTTCTGCGTGGTTTTACAAAGAAAACAATCACTCTGGTCAAAAACAGCAATTCTGATACGCTGAAGTATTATACTATAAACGCAATTAGAGCACTAGGAGTGAATATTACATGAAAATAACATGATCCAATGCGTTTTCTTCGTGATTTTACAACGGAAACATTCATTTTCATCAAAAACAGCAATTCTGATAAGCAGAGCCGAAGTATTACACTATAAACGCAATTAGAGTACTAGAAGTGAATATTACGCGAAACTAGCATAATCCAGTACAGATCCTGCATGATTTTACAAAGAAACCACTCACTTTCATCTAAAATAGCATTTCTGATAAGCAGAGCCGAAGTATTACACTTTAAACGCAATTAGAGCACTAGGAGTGAATATTATGTGAAAATAACATGATCCAATGCATTTTCTGCGTGATTTTACAAAGAAACCACTCACTTTCATCTAACACAGCATTTCTGATAAGCAGAGCCGAAGTATTACACTTTAAACGCAATTAGAGCACTAGGAGTGAATATTATGTGAAAATAACATGGTCCAATGCATTTTCTGCGTGATTTTACAAAGAAACCACTCACTTTCATCTAACACAGCATTTGTGATAAGCAGAGCCGAAGTATTACACTATAAACGCAATTAGAGCACTAGGAGTGAATATTATGTGCAAATGACATGATCCAATGCATTTTCTGCGTGGTTTTACAAAGAAAACAATCACTCTGGTCAAAAACAGCAATTCTGATACGCTGAAGTCTTATACTATAAACGCAATTAGAGCACTAGGAGTGAATATTACATGAAAATAACATGATCCAATGCATTTTCTGCGTGGTTTTACAAAGAAAACACTTACTTTCATCTAACACAGCATTTCTGATAAGCAGAGCCGAAGTATTACACTATAAACGCAATTAGAGCACTAGCAGTGAATATTATGCGAAAATGACATGATCCAATGCATTTTCTGCGTGGTTTTACAACGAAAACACTTACTTTCATCTAACACAGCATTTCTGATAAGCAGAGCCGAAGTATTACACTATAAACGCAATTAGAGCACTAGCAGTGAATATTATGCGAAAATGACATGATCCAATGCATTTTCTGCGTGGTTTTACAAAGAAAACAATCACTCTGGTCAAAAACAGCAATTCTGATACGCTGAAGTCTTATACTATAAACGCAATTAGAGCACTAGGAGTGAATATTATGTGAAAATGACATGATCCAATGCATTTTCTGCGTGGTTTTACAAAGAAAACAATCACTCTGGTCAAAAACAGCAATTCTGATACGCTGAAGTCTTATACTATAAACGCAATTAGAGCACCAGGAGTGAATATTACACGAAAATAACATGATCCAATGCGTTTTCTTCGTGATTTTACAACGGAAACATTCATTTTCATCAAAAACAGCAATTCTGATAAGCAGAGCCGAAGTATTACACTATAAACGCAATTACAGTACTAGCAGTGAATATTATGTGAAAATGACATGATCCAATGCATTTTCTGCGTGGTTTTACAAAGAAAACAATCACTCTGATCAAAAGCAGCAATTCTGATACGCTGAAGTATTATACTATAATCTCAATTAAAGTCCTAGAAGTGCATTATACGTCGAAGTAACATGATCGAGTGCATTTTCTTCGTGATTTTACAACGAAAACATTCACTTTCATCAAAAACAGCATTTCTGATAAGCAAAGCCGAAGTATTACACTATAAACGCAATTAGAGTCCCAGCAGTGAATATATGTGAAAACAACATCATCCAATGCATTTTCTGCGTGGTTTTACAACGAAAACACTCACTTTCATCTAACACAGCATTTCTGATAAGCAGAGCCGAAGTATTACACTATAAACGCAATTAGAGCACTAGGAGTGAATATTATGTGAAAATAACATGATCCAAATGCATTTTCTGCGTGATGATACAAAGGATACATTCACTTTCATCAAAAACAGCAATTCTGATATGCACATACAAAGTATTACACTATAAACGCAATTATAGTACCAGAAGTGCATTTTACGTCAAAATAACATGATCCAATGCATTTTCTGCGTTATTTTACAAAGAAAACAATCACTCTCGTCAAAAACAGCAATCCTGATAAGCAGAGCCGAAGTATTACACTATAAACGCAATTAGAGTACTAGAAGTGAATATTGTGTCAAAATAAAAAGATCCAATACAGATTCTGCGTTATTTTACAAAGAAAACACTCACTTTCATCTAACACAGCATTTCTGATAAGCAGAGCCGAAGTATTACACTTTAAACGCAATTAGAGCACTAGGAGTGAATATTATGTGAAAATAACATGATCCAATGCATTTTCTGCGTGATGATACAAAAAAACCACTTACTCTAGTCGAAAACAGCAGTTCTGATAAGCAGAGCCGAAGTATTACACTATAAACGCAATTATAGTACCAGAAGTGCATTTTACGTCAAAATAACATGATCCAATGCATTGTCTACGTCATTTTACAAAGAAAACACTCACTTTCATCTAACACAGCATTTCTGATAAGCAGAGCCGAAGTATTACACTATAAACGCAATTAGAGTACTAGCAGTGAATATTATGTGCAAATAACGAGATCCAATACAGATTCTGCGTGGTTTTACAACGAAAACACTCACTTTCATCTAACACAGCATTTCTGATAAGCAGAGCCGAAGTATTACACTTTAAACGCAATTAGAGTACCAGAAGTGCATTTTACGTCAACATAACATGATCCAATGCATTGTCTACGTCATTTTACAACGAAAACATTCACTTCATCTAACACAGCATTTCTGATAAGCAGAGCCGAAGTATTACACTATAAACGCAATTAGAGTACTAGCAGTGAATATTATGTGAAAATGACATGATCCAATGCATTTTCTGCGTGGTTTTACAAAGGAAACAATCACTCTGGTCAAAAACAGCAATTCTGATACGCTGAAGTATTATACTATAATCTCAATTAAAGTCCTAGAAGTGCATTTTACGTCGAAGTAACATGATCGAGTGCATTTTCTTCGTGATTTTACAACGAAAACATTCACTTCATCTAACACAGCATTTCTGATAAGCAGAGCCGAAGTATTACACTATAAACGCAATTAGAGCACTAGGAGTGAATATTATGTGAAAATGACATGATCCAATGCATTTTCTGCGTGGTTTTACAAAGAAAACAATCACTCTGGTCAAAAACAGCAATTCTGATACGCTGAAGTCTTATACTATAAACGCAATTAGAGCACTAGGAGTGATATTACACGAAAATAACATGATCCAATGCGTTTTCTTCGTGATTTTACAACGGAAACATTCATTTTCATCAAAAACAGCAATTCTGATAAGCAGAGCCGAAGTATTACACTATAAACGCAATTACAGTACTAGCAGTGAATATTATGTGAAAATGACATGATCCAATGCATTTTCTGCGTGGTTTTACAAAGAAAACAATCACTCTGATCAAAAGCAGCAATTCTGATACGCTGAAGTATTATACTATAATCTCAATTAAAGTCCTAGAAGTGCATTTTACGTCGAAGTAACATGATCGAGTGCATTTCCTCGTGATTTTACAACGAAAACATTCACTTTCATCTAACACAGCATTTCTGATAAGCAGAGCCGAAGTATTACACTATAAACGCAATTAGAGCACTAGGAGTGAATATTATGTGAAAATAACATGATCCAATGCATTTTCTGCATGATTTTACAAAGAAAACACTCACTTCCATTTAACACACCATTTCTGATAAGCAAAGCCGAAGTATTGCACTATAAACGCAAATTGGAGTACTAGCAGTGAATATTATGTGAAAATGACATGATCCAATGCATTTTCTGCGTGGTTTTACAAAGGAAACAATCACTCTGGTCAAAAACAGCAATTCTGATACGCTGAAGTATTATACTATAAACGCAATTAGAGCACTAGGAGTGAATATTACATGAAAATAACATGATCCAATGCGTTTTCTTCGTGATTTACAACGGAAACATTCATTTTCATCAAAAACAGCAATTCTGATAAGCAGAGCCGAAGTATTACACTATAAACGCAATTACAGTACTAGCAGTGAATATTGTGTCAAAATAAAAAGATCCAATACAGATTCTGCGTGGTTTTACGACGAAAACGCTTACTTTCATCTAACACAGCATTTCTGATAAGCAGAGCCGAAGTATTACACTTTAAACGCAATTAGAGTACCAGAAGTGCATTTTACGTCAAGATAACATGATCCAATGCATTGTCTACGTCATTTTACAACGAAAACATTCACTTTCATCTAACACAGCATTTCTGATAAGCAGAGCCGAAGTATTACACTATAAACGCAATTAGAGCACTAGGAGTGAATATTATGTGAAAATAACATGATCCAATGCATTTTCTGCATGATTTTACAAAGAAAACACTCACTTCCATTTAACACACCATTTCTGATAAGCAAAGCCGAAGTATTACACTATAAACGCAATTAGAGTCCCAGCAGTGAATATATGTGAAAACAACATCATCCAATGCATTTTCTGCGTGGTTTTACAAAGAAAACACTCACTTTCATCTAACACAGCATTTCTGATGAGCAGAGCCGAAGTATTACACTATAAACGCAATTAGAGCACTAGGAGTGAATATTATGTGAAAATAACATGATCCAATGCATTTTCTGCGTGATGATACAAAGGATACATTCACTTTCATCAAAAACAGCAATTGTGATATGCACATACAAAGTATTACACTATAAACGCAATTATAGTACCAGAAGTGCATTTTACGTCAAAATAACATGATCCAATGCATTTTCTGCGTTATTTTACAAAGAAAAACAATCACTCTCGTCAAAAACAGCAATCCTGATAAGCAGAGCCGAAGTATTACACTATAAACGCAATTAGAGTACTAGAAGTGAATATTGTGTCAAAATAAAAAGATCCAATACAGATTCTGCGTTATTTTACAAAGAAAACACTCACTTTCATCTAACACAGCATTTCTGATAAGCAGAGCCGAAGTATTACACTTTAAACGCAATTAGAGCACTAGGAGTGAATATTATGTTGAAAATAACATGATCCAATGCATTTCCTGCGTGATGATACAAAGGATACATTCACTTTCATCAAAAACAGCAATTGTGATATGCACATACAAAGTATTACACTATAAACGCAATTATAGTACCAGAAGTGCATTTTACGTCAACATAACATGATCCAATGCATTTTCTGCGTGGTTTTACAAAGAAAACAATCACTCTGGTCAAAAGCAGCAATTCTGATACGCTGAAGTATTATACTATAATCTCAATTAAAGTCCTAGAAGTGCATTTTACGTCGAAGTAACATGATCGAGTGCATTTTCTTCGTGATTTTACAACGGAAACATTCATTTTCAACAAAAACAGCAATTCTGATAAGCAGAGCCGAAGTATTACACTATAAACGCAATTACAGTACTAGCAGTGAATATTGTGTCAAAATAAAAAGATCCAATATAGATTCTGCGTGGTTTTACAACGAAAACGCTTACTTTCATCTAACACAGCATTTCTGATAAGCAGAGCCGAAGTATTACACTTTAAACGCAATTAGAGTACCAGAAGTGCATTTTACGTCAGAATAACATGATCCAATGCATTTTTTTCGTGATTTTACAACGGAAACATTCATTTTCATCAAAAACAGCAATTCTGATATGCACATACAAAGTATTACACTATAAACGCAATTAGAGCACTAGGAGTGAATATTATGTGAAAATAACATGACCCAATGCATTTTCTGCGTTATGATACAAAAAACCACTTACTCTAGTCGAAAACAGCAGTTCTGATAAGCAGAGCCGAAGTATTACACTTTAAACGCAATTAGAGTACCAGAAGTGCATTTTACGTCAAAATAACATGATCCAATGCATTGTCTACGTCATTTTAACAACGAAAACATTCACTTTCATCTAACACAGCATTTCTGATAAGCAGAGCCGAAGTATTACACTATAAACGCAATTAGAGCACTAGGAGTGAATATTATGTGAAAATGACATGATCCAATGCATTTTCTGCGTGGTTTTACAAAGAAAACAATCACTCTGGTCAAAAACAGCAATTCTGATACGCTGAAGTCTTATACTATAAACGCAATTAGAGCACTAGGAGTGAATATTACACGAAAATAACATGATCCAATGCGTTTTCTTCGTGATTTTACAACGGAAACATTCATTTTCATCAAAAACAGCAATTCTGATAAGCAGAGCCGAAGTATTACACTATAAACGCAATTACAGTACTAGCAGTGTATATTATGTGAAAATGACATGATCCAATGCATTTTCTGCGTGGTTTTACAAAGAAAACAATCACTCTGATCAAAAGCAGCAATTCTGATACGCTGAAGTATTATACTATAATCTCAATTAAAGTCCTAGAGTGCATTTTACGTCGAAGTAACATGATCGAGTGCATTTTCTTCGTGATTTTACAACGAAAACATTCACTTTCATCTAACACAGCATTTCTGATAAGCAGAGCCGAAGTATTACACTATAAACGCAATTAGAGCACTAGGAGTGAATATTATGTGAAAATAACATGATCCAATGCATTTCTGCATGATTTTACAAAGAAAACACTCACTTCCATTTAACACACCATTTCTGATAAGCAAAGCCGAAGTATTGCACTATAAACGCAATTGGGTACTAGCAGTGAATATTATGTGAAAATGACATGATCCAATGCATTTTCTGCGTGGTTTTACAAAGGAAACAATCACTCTGGTCAAAAACAGCAATTCTGATACGCTGAAGTATTATACTATAAACGCAATTAGAGCACTAGGAGTGAATAATACATGAAAATAACATGATCCAATGCGTTTTCTTCGTGATTTTACAACGGAAACATTCATTTTCATCAAAAACAGCAATTCTGATAAGCAGAGCCGAAGTATTACACTATAAACGCAATTACAGTACTAGCAGTGAAAATTATGGTGAAAATGACATGATCCAATGCATTTTCTGCGTGGTTTTACAAAGAAAACACTTACTTTCATCTAACACAGCATTTCTGATAAGCAGAGCCGAAGTATTACACTATAAACGCAATTAGATTACTAGAAGTGAATATTACGCGAAACTAGCATAATCCAGTACAGATCCTGCATGATTTTACAAAGAAACCACTCACTTTCATCTAAAACAGCATTTCTGATAAGCAGAGCCGAAGTATTACACTATAAACGCAATTACAGTACTAGCAGTGAATATTGTGTCAAAATAAAAAAGATCCAATACAGATTCTGCGTGGTTTTACAACGAAAACGCTTACTTTCATCTAACACAGCATTTCTGATAAGCAGAGCCGAAGTATACACTTTAAACGCAATTAGAGTCCCAGCAGTGAATATATGTGAAAACAACATCATCCAATGCATTTTCTGCGTGGTTTTTAGAAAGAAAACACTCACTTTCATCTAACACAGCATTTCTGATAAGCAGAGCCGAAGTATTACACTTTAAACGCAATTAGAGTACTAGAAGTGAATATTATGTGCAAATAACATGATCCAATGCATTTTCTGCGTGATTTTACAAAGAAACCACTCACTTTCATCTAACACAGCATTTCTGATAAGCTGAACAAACTATTACACTATAAACGCAATTAGAGCACTAGCAGTGAATATTATGTGAAAATGACATGATCCAATGCATTTTCTGCGTGGTTTTACAAAGAAAACACTTACTTTCATCTAACACACTATTTCTGATAAGCAGAGCCGAAGTATTGCACTATAAACGCAATTACAGTACTAGCAGTGAATATTATGTGAAAATGACATGATCCAATGCATTTTCTGCGTGGTTTTACAAAGAAAAACAATCACTCTGGTCAAAAACAGCAATTCTGATACGCTGAAGTGTTATACTATAAACGCAATTAGAGCACTAGGGAGTGAATATTACATGAAAATAACATGATCCAATGCGTTTTTTTCGTGATTTTACAACGGAAACATTCATTTCATCAAAAACAGCAATTCTGATAAGCAGAGCCGAAGTATTACACTATAAACGCAATTAGAGTACTAGAAGTGAATATTACGCGAAACTAGCATAATCCAGTACAGATCCTGCATGATTTTACAAAGAAACCACTCACTTTCATCTAAAATAGCATTTCTGATAAGCAGAGCCGAAGTATTACACTTTAAACGCAATTAGAGCACTAGGAGTGAATATTATGTGAAAATAACATGATCCAATGCATTTTCTGCGTGATTTTACAAAGAAACCACTCACTTTCATCTAACACAGCATTTCTGATAAGCAGAGCCGAAGTATTACACTTTAAACGCAATTAGAGCACTAGGAGTGAATATTATGTGAAAATAACATGGTCCAATGCATTTTCTGCGTGATTTATACAAAGAAACCACTCACTTTCATCTAACACAGCATTTCTGATAAGCAGAGCCGAAGTATTGCACTATAAACGCAATTAGAGCACTAGGAGTGAATATTATGTGGAAAATGACATGATCCAATGCATTTTCAGCGTGGGTTTTACAAAGAAAACAATCACTCTGGTCAAAAACAGCAATTCTGATACGCTGAAGTCTTATACTATAAACGCAATTAGAGCACTAGGAGTGAATATTACATGAAAATAACATGATCCAATGCGTTTTCTTCGTGATTTTACAACGGAAACATTCATTTTCATCAAAAACAGCAATTCTGATAAGCAGAGCCGAAAGTATTACACTATAAACGCAATTACAGTACTAGCAGTGAATATTATGTGAAAATGACATGATCCAATGCATTTTCTGCGTGGTTTTACAAAGAAAACACTTACTTTCATCTAACACAGCATTTCTGATAAGCAGAGCGAAGTATTACACTATAAACGCAATTAGAGTACTAGAAGTGAATATTACGCGAAACTAGCATAATCCAGTACAGATCCTGCATGATTTTACGAAGAAACCACCCACTTTCATCTAAAACAGCATTTCTGATAAGCAGAGCCGAAGTATTACACTATAAACGCAATTAGAGCACTAGCAGTGAATATTATGCGAAAATGACATGATCCAATGCATTTTTTTGCGTGGTTTTACAACGAAAACACTTACTTTCATCTAACACAGCATTTCTGATAAGCAGAGCCGAAGTATTACACTTTAAACGCAATTAGAGTCCCAGCAGTGAATATATGTGAAAACAACATCATCCAATGCATTTTCTGCGTGGTTTTAGAAAGAAAACACTCACTTTCATCTAACACAGCATTTCTGATAAGCAGAGCCGAAGTATTACACTTTAAACGCAATTAGAGTACCAGAAGTGCATTTTACGTCAAAATAACATGATCCAATGCATTGTCTACGTCATTTTACAACGAAAACATTCACTTTCATCTAACACAGCATTTCTGATAAGCAGAGCCGAAGTATTACACTATAAACGCAATTAGAGCACTAGGAGTGAATATTATGCGAAAATAACATGATCCAATGCATTTTCTGCATGATTTTACAAAGAAAACACTCACTTCCATTTAACACACCATTTCTGATAAGCAAAGCCGAAGTATTGCACTATAAACGCAATTAGAGGACTAGCAGTGAATATTATGTGAAAATGACATGATCCAATGCATTTTCTGCGTGGTTTTACAAAGGAAACAATCACTCTGGTCAAAAACAGCAATTCTGATACGCTGAAGTATTATACTATAAACGCAATTAGAGCACTACGAGTGAATATTACATGAAAATAACATGATCCAATGCGTTTTCTTCGTGATTTTACAACGGAAACATTCATTTTCATCAAAAACAGCAATTCTGATAAGCAGAGCCGAAGTATTACAGTATAAACGCAATTACAGTACTAGCAGTGAATATTGTGTCAAAATAAAAAGATCCAATATAGATTCTGCGTGGTTTTACAACGAAAACGCTTATTTTCATCTAACACAGCATTTCTGATAAGCAGAGCCGAAGTATTACACTATAAACGCAATTAGAGCACTAGGAGTGAATATTATGTGAAAATAACATGACCCAATGCATTTTCTGCGTGATGATACAAAGGATACATTCACTTTCATCAAAAACAGCAATTGTGATATGCACATACAAAGTATTACACTATAAACGCAATTATAGTACCAGAAGTGCATTTTACGTCAAAATAACATGATCCAATGCATTTTCTGCGTTATTTTACAAAGAAAACAATCACTCTCGTCAAAAACAGCAATCCTGATAAGCAGAGCCGAAGTATTACACTATAAACGCAATTAGAGTACTAGAAGTGAATATTGTGTCAAAATAAAAAGATCCAATACAGATTCTGCGTTAGTTTACAAAGAAAACACTCACTTTCATCTAACACAGCATTTCTGATAAGCAGAGCCGAAGTATTACACTTTAAACGCAATTAGAGCACTAGGAGTGAATATTATGTGAAAATAACATGATTCAATGCATTTTCTGCGTGATGATACAAAAAACCACTTACTCTAGTCGAAAACAGCAGTTCTGATAAGCAGAGCCGAAGTATTACACTATAAACGCAATTATAGTACCAGAAGTGCATTTTACGTCAAAATAACATGATCCAATGCATTGTCTACGTCATTTTACAACGAAAACACTCACTTTCATCTAACACAGCATTTCTGATAAGCAGAGCCGAAGTATTACACTTTAAACGCAATTAGAGTACCAGAAGTGCATTTTACGTCAACATAACATGATCCAATGCATTGTCTACGTCATTTTACAACGAAAACATTCACTTTCATCTAACACAGCATTTCTGATAAGCAGAGCCGAAGTATTACACTATAAACGCAATTAGAGCACTAGGAGTGCATTTTACGTCAGAATAACATGATCCAATGCATTTTTTTCGTGATTTTACAACGGAAACATTCATTTTCATCAAAAACAGCAATTCTGATATGCACATACAAAGTATTACACTATAAACGCAATTAGAGCACTAGGAGTGAATATTGTGTCAAAATAACAACATCCAATACAGATTCTTCGTGATTTTACAAAGGAAACATTCGTTTTCATCAAAACCAGCAATTCTGATATGCATATACAAAGTATTACACTATAAACGCAATTAGAGCACTAGGAGTGAATATTATGTGAAAATAACATGACCCAATGCATTTTCTGCGTGATGATACAAAAAACCACTTACTCTAGTCGAAAACAGCAGTTCTGATAAGCAGAGCCGAAGTATTACACTTTAAACGCAATTAGAGTACCAGAAGTGCATTTTACGTCAAAATAACATGATCCAATGCATTGTCTACGTCATTTTACAACGAAAACATTCACTTTCATCTAACACAGCATTTCTGATAAGCAGAGCCGAAGTATTACACTATAAACGCAATTGGAGTACTAGCAGTGAATATTATGTGAAAATGACATGATCCAATGCATTTTCTGCGTGGTTTTACAAAGGAAACAATCACTCTGGTCAAAAACAGCAATTCTGATACGCTGAAGTATTATACTATAATCTCAATTAAAGTCCTAGAAGTGCATTTTACGTCGAAGTAACATGATCGAGTGCATTTTCTTCGTGATTTTACAACGAAAACATTCACTTTCATCTAACACAGCATTTCTGATAAGCAGAGCCGAAGTATTACACTATAAACGCAATTAGAGTACTAGAAGTGAATATTACGCGAAACTAGCATAATCCAGTACAGATCCTGCATGATTTTACAAAGAAACCACCCACTTTCATCTAAAACAGCATTTCTGATAAGCAGAGCCGAAGTATTACACTATAAACGCAATTAGAGCACTAGCAGTGAATATTATGCGAAAATGACATGATCCAATGCATTTTCTGCGTGGTTTTACAACGAAAACACTTACTTTCATCTAACACAGCATTTCTGATAAGCAGAGCCGAAGTATTACACTTTAAACGCAATTAGAGTACCAGAAGTGCATTTTACGTCAAAATAACATCATCCAATGCATTTTCTGCGTGGTTTTAGAAAGAAAACACTCACTTTCATCTAACACAGCATTTCTGATAAGCAGAGCCGAAGTATTACACTTTAAACGCAATTAGAGTACCAGAAGTGCATTTTACGTCAAAATAACATGATCCAATGCATTTTCTACGTCATTTTACAACGAAAACATTCACTTTCATCTAACACAGCATTTCTGATAAGCAGAGCCGAAGTATTACACTTTAAACGCAATTAGAGTACCAGAAGTGCATTTTACGTCAAAATAACATGATCCAATGCATTGTCTACGTCATTTTACAACGAAAACATTCACTTTCATCTAACACAGCATTTCTGATAAGCAGAGCCGAAGTATTACACTATAAACGCAATTATAGTACCAGAAGTGCATTTTACGTCAACATAACATGATCCAATGCATTTTCTGCGTGGTTTTACAAAGAAAACAATCACTCTGGTCAAAAACAGCAATTCTGATACGCTGAAGTATTATACTATAATCTCAATTAAAGTCCTAGAAGTGCATTTTACGTCGAAGTAACATGATCGAGTGCATTTTCTTCGTGATTTTACAACGGAAACATTCATTTTCAACAAAAACAGCAATTCTGATAAGCAGAGCCGAAGTATTACACTATAAACGCAATTACAGTACTAGCAGTGAATATTGTGTCAAAATAAAAAGATCCAATATAGATTCTGCGTGGTTTTACAACGAAAACGCTTACTTTCATCTAACACAGCATTTCTGATAAGCAGAGCCGAAGTATTACACTTTAAACGCAATTAGAGTACCAGAAGTGCATTTTACGTCAGAATAACATGATCCAATGCATTTTTTTCGTGATTTTACAACGGAAACATTCATTTTCATCAAAAACAGCAATTCTGATATGCACATACAAAGTATTACACTATAAACGCAATTAGAGCACTAGGAGTGAATATTGTGTCAAAATAACAACATCCAATACAGATTCTTCGTGATTTTACAAAGGAAACATTCGTTTTCATCAAAACCAGCAATTCTGATATGCATATACAAAGTATTACACTATAAACGCAATTAGAGCACTAGGAGTGAATATTATGTGAAAATAACATGACCCAATGCATTTTCTGCGTTATGATACAAAAAACCACTTACTCTAGTCGAAAACAGCAGTTCTGATAAGCAGAGCCGAAGTATTACACTTTAAACGCAATTAGAGTACCAGAAGTGCATTTTACGTCAAAATAACATGATCCAATGCATTGTCTACGTCATTTTACAACGAAAACATTCACTTTCATCTAACACAGCATTTCTGATAAGCAGAGCCGAAGTATTACACTATAAACGCAATTAGAGCACTAGGAGTGAATATTATGTGAAAATGACATGATCCAATGCATTTTCTGCGTGGTTTTACAAAGAAAACAATCACTCTGGTCAAAAACAGCAATTCTGATACGCTGAAGTCTTATACTATAAACGCAATTAGAGCACTAGGAGTGAATATTACACGAAAATAACATGATCCAATGCGTTTTCTTCGTGATTTTACAACGGAAACATTCATTTTCATCAAAAACAGCAATTCTGATAAGCAGAGCCGAAGTATTACACTATAAACGCAATTACAGTACTAGCAGTGAATATTATGTGAAAATGACATGATCCAATGCATTTTCTGCGTGGTTTTACAAAGAAAACAATCACTCTGATCAAAAGCAGCAATTCTGATACGCTGAAGTATTATACTATAATCTCAATTAAAGTCCTAGAAGTGCATTTTACGTCGAAGTAACATGATCGAGTGCATTTTCTTCGTGATTTTACAACGAAAACATTCACTTTCATCTAACACAGCATTTCTGATAAGCAGAGCCGAAGTATTACACTATAAACGCAATTAGAGCACTAGGAGTGAATATTATGTGAAAATAACATGATCCAATGCATTTTCTGCATGATTTTACAAAGAAAACACTCACTTCCATTTAACACACCATTTCTGATAAGCAAAGCCGAAGTATTGCACTATAAACGCAATTAGATTACTAGAAGTGAATATTACGCGAAACTAGCATAATCCAGTACAGATCCTGCATGATTTTACAAAGAAACCACTCACTTTCATCTAAAACAGCATTTCTGATAAGCAGAGCCGAAGTATTACACTATAAACGCAATTACAGTACTAGCAGTGAATATTGTGTCAAAATAAAAAGATCCAATACAGATTCTGCGTGGTTTTACAACGAAAACGCTTACTTTCATCTAACACAGCATTTCTGATAAGCAGAGCCGAAGTATTACACTTTAAACGCAATTAGAGTCCCAGCAGTGAATATATGTGAAAACAACATCATCCAATGCATTTTCTGCGTGGTTTTAGAAAGAAAACACTCACTTTCATCTAACACAGCATTTCTGATAAGCAGAGCCGAAGTATTACACTTTAAACGCAATTAGAGTACTAGAAGTGAATATTATGTGCAAATAACATGATCCAATGCATTTTCTGCGTGATTTTACAAAGAAACCACTCACTTTCATCTAACACAGCATTTCTGATAAGCTGAAACAAACTATTACACTATAAACGCAATTAGAGCACTAGCAGTGAATATTATGTGAAAATGACATGATCCAATGCATTTTCTGCGTGGTTTTACAAAGAAAACACTTACTTTCATCTAACACACTATTTCTGATAAGCAGAGCCGAAGTATTGCACTATAAACGCAATTACAGTACTAGCAGTGAATATTATGTGAAAATGACATGATCCAATGCATTTTCTGCGTGGTTTTACAAAGAAAACAATCACTCTGGTCAAAAACAGCAATTCTGATACGCTGAAGTGTTATACTATAAACGCAATTAGAGCACTAGGAGTGAATATTACATGAAAATAACATGATCCAATGCGTTTTCTTCGTGATTTTACAACGGAAACATTCATTTTCATCAAAAACAGCAATTCTGATAAGCAGAGCCGAAGTATTACACTATAAACGCAATTAGAGTACTAGAAGTGAATATTACGCGAAACTAGCATAATCCAGTACAGATCCTGCATGATTTTACAAAGAAACCACTCACTTTCATCTAAAATAGCATTTCTGATAAGCAGAGCCGAAGTATTACACTTTAAACGCAATTAGAGCACTAGGAGTGAATATTATGTGAAAATAACATGATCCAATGCATTTTCTGCGTGATTTTACAAAGAAACCACTCACTTTCATCTAACACAGCATTTCTGATAAGCAGAGCCGAAGTATTACACTTTAAACGCAATTAGAGCACTAGGAGTGAATATTATGTGAAAATAACATGGTCCAATGCATTTTCTGCGTGATTTTACAAAGAAACCACTCACTTTCATCTAACACAGCATTTGTGATAAGCAGAGCCGAAGTATTGCACTATAAACGCAATTAGAGCACTAGGAGTGAATATTATGTGAAAATGACATGATCCAATGCATTTTCTGCGTGGTTTTACAAAGAAAACAATCACTCTGGTCAAAAACAGCAATTCTGATACGCTGAAGTCTTATACTATAAACGCAATTAGAGCACTAGGAGTGAATATTACATGAAAATAACATGATCCAATGCGTTTTCTTCGTGATTTTACAACGGAAACATTCATTTTCATCAAAAACAGCAATTCTGATAAGCAGAGCCGAAGTATTACACTATAAACGCAATTACAGTACTAGCAGTGAATATTATGTGAAAATGACATGATCCAATGCATTTTCTGCGTGGTTTTACAAAGAAAACACTTACTTTCATCTAACACAGCATTTCTGATAAGCAGAGCCGAAGTATTACACTTTAAACGCAATTAGAGTACTAGAAGTGAATATTATGTGCAAATAACATGATCCAATGCATTTTCTGCGTGATTTTACAAAGAAACCACTCACTTTCATCTAACACAGCATTTCTGATAAGCTGAAACAAACTATTACACTATAAACGCAATTAGAGCACTAGCAGTGAATATTATGTGAAAATGACATGATCCAATGCATTTTCTGCGTGGTTTTACAAAGAAAACACTTACTTTCATCTAACACACTATTTCTGATAAGCAGAGCCGAAGTATTGCACTATAAACGCAATTACAGTACTAGCAGTGAATATTATGTGAAAATGACATGATCCAATGCATTTTCTGCGTGGTTTTACAAAGAAAACAATCACTCTGGTCAAAAACAGCAATTCTGATACGCTGAAGTGTTATACTATAAACGCAATTAGAGCACTAGGAGTGAATATTACATGAAAATAACATGATCCAATGCGTTTTCTTCGTGATTTTACAACGGAAACATTCATTTTCATCAAAAACAGCAATTCTGATAAGCAGAGCCGAAGTATTACACTATAAACGCAATTAGAGTACTAGAAGTGAATATTACGCGAAACTAGCATAATCCAGTACAGATCCTGCATGATTTTACAAAGAAACCACTCACTTTCATCTAAAATAGCATTTCTGATAAGCAGAGCCGAAGTATTACACTTTAAACGCAATTAGAGCACTAGGAGTGAATATTATGTGAAAATAACATGATCCAATGCATTTTCTGCGTGATTTTACAAAGAAACCACTCACTTTCATCTAACACAGCATTTCTGATAAGCAGAGCCGAAGTATTACACTTTAAACGCAATTAGAGCACTAGGAGTGAATATTATGTGAAAATAACATGGTCCAATGCATTTTCTGCGTGATTTTACAAAGAAACCACTCACTTTCATCTAACACAGCATTTGTGATAAGCAGAGCCGAAGTATTGCACTATAAACGCAATTAGAGCACTAGGAGTGAATATTATGTGAAAATGACATGATCCAATGCATTTTCTGCGTGGTTTTACAAAGAAAACAATCACTCTGGTCAAAAACAGCAATTCTGATACGCTGAAGTCTTATACTATAAACGCAATTAGAGCACTAGGAGTGAATATTACATGAAAATAACATGATCCAATGCGTTTTCTTCGTGATTTTACAACGGAAACATTCATTTTCATCAAAAACAGCAATTCTGATAAGCAGAGCCGAAGTATTACACTATAAACGCAATTACAGTACTAGCAGTGAATATTATGTGAAAATGACATGATCCAATGCATTTTCTGCGTGGTTTTACAAAGAAAACACTTACTTTCATCTAACACAGCATTTCTGATAAGCAGAGCCGAAGTATTACACTATAAACGCAATTAGAGTACTAGAAGTGAATATTACGCGAAACTAGCATAATCCAGTACAGATCCTGCATGATTTTACGAAGAAACCACCCACTTTCATCTAAAACAGCATTTCTGATAAGCAGAGCCGAAGTATTACACTATAAACGCAATTAGAGCACTAGCAGTGAATATTATGCGAAAATGACATGATCCAATGCATTTTTTGCGTGGTTTTACAACGAAAACACTTACTTTCATCTAACACAGCATTTCTGATAAGCAGAGCCGAAGTATTACACTTTAAACGCAATTAGAGTCCCAGCAGTGAATATATGTGAAAACAACATCATCCAATGCATTTTCTGCGTGGTTTTAGAAAGAAAACACTCACTTTCATCTAACACAGCATTTCTGATAAGCAGAGCCGAAGTATTACACTTTAAACGCAATTAGAGTACCAGAAGTGCATTTTACGTCAAAATAACATGATCCAATGCATTGTCTACGTCATTTTACAACGAAAACATTCACTTTCATCTAACACAGCATTTCTGATAAGCAGAGCCGAAGTATTACACTATAAACGCAATTAGAGCACTAGGAGTGAATATTATGTGAAAATAACATGATCCAATGCATTTTCTGCATGATTTTACAAAGAAAACACTCACTTCCATTTAACACACCATTTCTGATAAGCAAAGCCGAAGTATTACACTATAAACGCAATTAGAGTCCCAGCAGTGAATATATGTGAAAACAACATCATCCAATGCATTTTCTGCGTGGTTTTACAACGAAAACACTCACTTTCATCTAACACAGCATTTCTGATGAGCAGAGCCGAAGTATTACACTATAAATGCAATTAGAGTACCAGATGTGCATTTTACGTCAAAATAGCATGATCCAGTGCATTTTCTGCGTGGTTTTACAACGAAAACACTCATTTTCATCTAACACAGCATTTCTGATAAGCAGAGCCGAAGTATTACACTATAAACGCAATTAGAGCACTAGGAGTGAATATTATGTGAAAATAACATGATCCAATGCATTTTCTGCGTGATGATACAAAGGATACATTCACTTTCATCAAAAACAGCAATTGTGATATGCACATACAAAGTATTACACTATAAACGCAATTATAGTACCAGAAGTGCATTTTACGTCAAAATAACATGATCCAATGCATTTTCTGCGTTATTTTACAAAGAAAACAATCACTATCGTCAAAAACAGCAATCCTGATAAGCAGAGCCGAAGTATTACACTATAAACGCAATTAGAGTACTAGAAGTGAATATTGTGTCAAAATAAAAAGATCCAATACAGATTCTGCGTTATTTTACAAAGAAAACACTCACTTTCATCTAACACAGCATTTCTGATAAGCAGAGCCGAAGTATTACACTTTAAACGCAATTAGAGCACTAGGAGTGAATATTATGTGAAAATAACATGATCCAATGCATTTTCTGCGTGATGATACAAAGGATACATTCACTTTCATCAAAAACAGCAATTGTGATATGCACATACAAAGTATTACACTATAAACGCAATTATAGTACCAGAAGTGCATTTTACGTCAACATAACATGATCCAATGCATTTTCTGCGTGGTTTTACAAAGAAAACAATCACTCTGGTCAAAAGCAGCAATTCTGATACGCTGAAGTATTATACTATAATCTCAATTAAAGTCCTAGAAGTGCATTTTACGTCGAAGTAACATGATCGAGTGCATTTTCTTCGTGATTTTACAACGGAAACATTCATTTTCAACAAAAACAGCAATTCTGATAAGCAGAGCCGAAGTATTACACTATAAACGCAATTACAGTACTAGCAGTGAATATTGTGTCAAAATAAAAAGATCCAATACAGATTCTGCGTGGTTTTACAACGAAAACGCTTACTTTCATCTAACACAGCATTTCTGATAAGCAGAGCCGAAGTATTACACTTTAAACGCAATTAGAGTACCAGAAGTGCATTTTACGTCAAAATAACATGATCCAATGCATTGTCTACGTCATTTTACAACGAAAACATTCACTTTCATCTAACACAGCATTTCTGATAAGCAGAGCCGAAGTATTACACTTTAAACGCAATTAGAGTACCAGAAGTGCATTTTACGTCAAAATAACATGATCCAATGCATTGTCTACGTCATTTTACAACGAAAACATTCACTTTCATCTAACACAGCATTTCTGATAAGCAGAGCCGAAGTATTACACTATAAACGCAATTATAGTACCAGAAGTGCATTTTACGTCAACATAACATGATCCAATGCATTTTCTGCGTGGTTTTACAAAGAAAACAATCACTCTGGTCAAAAACAGCAATTCTGATACGCTGAAGTATTATACTATAATCTCAATTAAAGTCCTAGAAGTGCATTTTACGTCGAAGTAACATGATCGAGTGCATTTTCTTCGTGATTTTACAACGGAAACATTCATTTTCAACAAAAACAGCAATTCTGATAAGCAGAGCCGAAGTATTACACTATAAACGCAATTACAGTACTAGCAGTGAATATTGTGTCAAAATAAAAAGATCCAATATAGATTCTGCGTGGTTTTACAACGAAAACGCTTACTTTCATCTAACACAGCATTTCTGATAAGCAGAGCCGAAGTATTACACTTTAAACGCAATTAGAGTACCAGAAGTGCATTTTACGTCAGAATAACATGATCCAATGCATTTTTTTCGTGATTTTACAACGGAAACATTCATTTTCATCAAAAACAGCAATTCTGATATGCACATACAAAGTATTACACTATAAACGCAATTAGAGCACTAGGAGTGAATATTGTGTCAAAATAACAACATCCAATACAGATTCTTCGTGATTTTACAAAGGAAACATTCGTTTTCATCAAAACCAGCAATTCTGATATGCATATACAAAGTATTACACTATAAACGCAATTAGAGCACTAGGAGTGAATATTATGTGAAAATAACATGACCCAATGCATTTTCTGCGTTATGATACAAAAAACCACTTACTCTAGTCGAAAACAGCAGTTCTGATAAGCAGAGCCGAAGTATTACACTTTAAACGCAATTAGAGTACCAGAAGTGCATTTTACGTCAAAATAACATGATCCAATGCATTGTCTACGTCATTTTACAACGAAAACATTCACTTTCATCTAACACAGCATTTCTGATAAGCAGAGCCGAAGTATTACACTATAAACGCAATTAGAGCACTAGGAGTGAATATTATGTGAAAATGACATGATCCAATGCATTTTCTGCGTGGTTTTACAAAGAAAACAATCACTCTGGTCAAAAACAGCAATTCTGATACGCTGAAGTCTTATACTATAAACGCAATTAGAGCACTAGGAGTGAATATTACACGAAAATAACATGATCCAATGCGTTTTCTTCGTGATTTTACAACGGAAACATTCATTTTCATCAAAAACAGCAATTCTGATAAGCAGAGCCGAAGTATTACACTATAAACGCAATTACAGTACTAGCAGTGAATATTATGTGAAAATGACATGATCCAATGCATTTTCTGCGTGGTTTTACAAAGAAAACAATCACTCTGATCAAAAGCAGCAATTCTGATACGCTGAAGTATTATACTATAATCTCAATTAAAGTCCTAGAAGTGCATTTTACGTCGAAGTAACATGATCGAGTGCATTTTCTTCGTGATTTTACAACGAAAACATTCACTTTCATCTAACACAGCATTTCTGATAAGCAGAGCCGAAGTATTACACTATAAACGCAATTAGAGCACTAGGAGTGAATATTATGTGAAAATAACATGATCCAATGCATTTTCTGCATGATTTTACAAAGAAAACACTCACTTCCATTTAACACACCATTTCTGATAAGCAGAGCCGAAGTATTACACTATAAACGCAATTAGATTACTAGAAGTGAATATTACGCGAAACTAGCATAATCCAGTACAGATCCTGCATGATTTTACAAAGAAACCACTCACTTTCATCTAAAACAGCATTTCTGATAAGCAGAGCCGAAGTATTACACTATAAACGCAATTACAGTACTAGCAGTGAATATTGTGTCAAAATAAAAAGATCCAATACAGATTCTGCGTGGTTTTACAACGAAAACGCTTACTTTCATCTAACACAGCATTTCTGATAAGCAGAGCCGAAGTATTACACTATAAACGCAATTAGAGTCCCAGCAGTGAATATATGTGAAAACAACATCATCCAATGCATTTTCTGCGTGGTTTTAGAAAGAAAACACTCACTTTCATCTAACACAGCATTTCTGATAAGCAGAGCCGAAGTATTACACTTTAAACGCAATTAGAGTACTAGAAGTGAATATTATGTGCAAATAACATGATCCAATGCATTTTCTGCGTGATTTTACAAAGAAACCACTCACTTTCATCTAACACAGCATTTCTGATAAGCTGAAACAAACTATTACACTATAAACGCAATTAGAGCACTAGCAGTGAATATTATGTGAAAATGACATGATCCAATGCATTTTCTGCGTGGTTTTACAAAGAAAACACTTACTTTCATCTAACACACTATTTCTGATAAGCAGAGCCGAAGTATTGCACTATAAACGCAATTACAGTACTAGCAGTGAATATTATGTGAAAATGACATGATCCAATGCATTTTCTGCGTGGTTTTACAAAGAAAACAATCACTCTGGTCAAAAACAGCAATTCTGATACGCTGAAGTGTTATACTATAAACGCAATTAGAGCACTAGGAGTGAATATTACATGAAAATAACATGATCCAATGCGTTTTCTTCGTGATTTTACAACGGAAACATTCATTTTCATCAAAAACAGCAATTCTGATAAGCAGAGCCGAAGTATTACACTATAAACGCAATTAGAGTACTAGAAGTGAATATTACGCGAAACTAGCATAATCCAGTACAGATCCTGCATGATTTTACAAAGAAACCACTCACTTTCATCTAAAATAGCATTTCTGATAAGCAGAGCCGAAGTATTACACTTTAAACGCAATTAGAGCACTAGGAGTGAATATTATGTGAAAATAACATGATCCAATGCATTTTCTGCGTGATTTTACAAAGAAACCACTCACTTTCATCTAACACAGCATTTCTGATAAGCAGAGCCGAAGTATTACACTTTAAACGCAATTAGAGCACTAGGAGTGAATATTATGTGAAAATAACATGGTCCAATGCATTTTCTGCGTGATTTTACAAAGAAACCACTCACTTTCATCTAACACAGCATTTGTGATAAGCAGAGCCGAAGTATTGCACTATAAACGCAATTAGAGTACTAGCAGTGAATATTATGTGAAAATGACATGATCCAATGCATTTTCTGCGTGGTTTTACAAAGAAAACAATCACTCTGGTCAAAAACAGCAATTCTGATACGCTGAAGTCTTATACTATAAACGCAATTAGAGCACTAGGAGTGAATATTACATGAAAATAACATGATCCAATGCGTTTTCTTCGTGATTTTACAACGGAAACATTCATTTTCATCAAAAACAGCAATTCTGATAAGCAGAGCCGAAGTATTACACTATAAACGCAATTACAGTACTAGCAGTGAATATTATGTGAAAATGACATGATCCAATGCATTTTCTGCGTGGTTTTACAAAGAAAACACTTACTTTCATCTAACACAGCATTTCTGATAAGCAGAGCCGAAGTATTACACTATAAACGCAATTAGAGTACTAGAAGTGAATATTACGCGAAACTAGCATAATCCAGTACAGATCCTGCATGATTTTACGAAGAAACCACCCACTTTCATCTAAAACAGCATTTCTGATAAGCAGAGCCGAAGTATTACACTATAAACGCAATTAGAGCACTAGCAGTGAATATTATGCGAAAATGACATGATCCAATGCATTTTTTGCGTGGTTTTACAACGAAAACACTTACTTTCATCTAACACAGCATTTCTGATAAGCAGAGCCGAAGTATTACACTTTAAACGCAATTAGAGTCCCAGCAGTGAATATATGTGAAAACAACATCATCCAATGCATTTTCTGCGTGGTTTTAGAAAGAAAACACTCACTTTCATCTAACACAGCATTTCTGATAAGCAGAGCCGAAGTATTACACTTTAAACGCAATTAGAGTACCAGAAGTGCATTTTACGTCAAAATAACATGATCCAATGCATTGTCTACGTCATTTTACAACGAAAACATTCACTTTCATCTAACACAGCATTTCTGATAAGCAGAGCCGAAGTATTACACTATAAACGCAATTAGAGCACTAGGAGTGAATATTATGTGAAAATAACATGATCCAATGCATTTTCTGCATGATTTTACAAAGAAAACACTCACTTCCATTTAACACACCATTTCTGATAAGCAAAGCCGAAGTATTACACTATAAACGCAATTAGAGTCCCAGCAGTGAATATATGTGAAAACAACATCATCCAATGCATTTTCTGCGTGGTTTTACAACGAAAACACTCACTTTCATCTAACACAGCATTTCTGATGAGCAGAGCCGAAGTATTACACTATAAACGCAATTAGAGTACCAGATGTGCATTTTACGTCAAAATAACATGATCCAGTGCATTTTCTGCGTGGTTTTACAACGAAAACACTCATTTTCATCTAACACAGCATTTCTGATAAGCAGAGCCGAAGTATTACACTATAAACGCAATTAGAGCACTAGGAGTGAATATTATGTGAAAATAACATGATCCAATGCATTTTCTGCGTGATGATACAAAGGATACATTCACTTTCATCAAAAACAGCAATTGTGATATGCACATACAAAGTATTACACTATAAACGCAATTATAGTACCAGAAGTGCATTTTACGTCAAAATAACATGATCCAATGCATTTTCTGCGTTATTTTACAAAGAAAACAATCACTCTCGTCAAAAACAGCAATCCTGATAAGCAGAGCCGAAGTATTACACTATAAACGCAATTAGAGTACTAGAAGTGAATATTGTGTCAAAATAAAAAGATCCAATACAGATTCTGCGTTATTTTACAAAGAAAACACTCACTTTCATCTAACACAGCATTTCTGATAAGCAGAGCCGAAGTATTACACTTTAAACGCAATTAGAGCACTAGGAGTGAATATTATGTGAAAATAACATGATCCAATGCATTTTCTGCGTGATGATACAAAGGATACATTCACTTTCATCAAAAACAGCAATTGTGATATGCACATACAAAGTATTACACTATAAACGCAATTATAGTACCAGAAGTGCATTTTACGTCAACATAACATGATCCAATGCATTTTCTGCGTGGTTTTACAAAGAAAACAATCACTCTGGTCAAAAGCAGCAATTCTGATACGCTGAAGTATTATACTATAATCTCAATTAAAGTCCTAGAAGTGCATTTTACGTCGAAGTAACATGATCGAGTGCATTTTCTTCGTGATTTTACAACGGAAACATTCATTTTCAACAAAAACAGCAATTCTGATAAGCAGAGCCGAAGTATTACACTATAAACGCAATTACAGTACTAGCAGTGAATATTATGTGAAAATGACATGATCCAATGCATTTTCTGCGTGGTTTTACAAAGAAAACACTTACTTTCATCTAACACAGCATTTCTGATAAGCAGAGCCGAAGTATTACACTATAAACGCAATTAGAGTACTAGAAGTGAATATTACGCGAAACTAGCATAATCCAGTACAGATCCTGCATGATTTTACAAAGAAACCACTCACTTTCATCTAAAACAGCATTTCTGATAAGCAGAGCCGAAGTATTACACTATAAACGCAATTAGAGCACTAGGAGTGAATATTATGCGAAAATGACATGATCCAATGCATTTTCTGCGTGGTTTTACAACGAAAACACTTACTTTCATCTAACACAGCATTTCTGATAAGCAGAGCCGAAGTATTACACTATAAACGCAATTAGAGCACTAGGAGTGAATATTATGTGAAAATGACATGATCCAATGCATTTTCTGCGTGGTTTTACAAAGAAAACAATCACTCTGGTCAAAAACAGCAATTCTGATACGCTGAAGTCTTATACTATAAACGCAATTAGAGCACTAGGAGTGAATATTACATGAAAATAACATGATCCAATGCGTTTTCTTCGTGATTTTACAACGGAAACATTCATTTTCATCAAAAACAGCAATTCTGATAAGCAGAGCCGAAGTATTACACTATAAACGCAATTACAGTACTAGCAGTGAATATTATGTGAAAATGACATGATCCAATGCATTTTCTGCGTTATTTTACAAAGAAAACAATCACTCTCGTCAAAAACAGCAATCCTGATAAGCAGAGCCGAAGTTTTACACTATAAACGCAATTAGAGTACTAGAAGTGAATATTACGCGAAACTAGCATAATCCAGTACAGATCCTGCATGATTTTACAAAGAAACCACTCACTTTCATCTAAAACAGCATTTCTGATAAGCAGAGCCGAAGTATTACACTATAAACGCAATTAGAGCACTAGCAGTGAATATTATGCGAAAATGACATGATCCAATGCATTTTCTGCGTGGTTTTACAACGAAAACACTTACTTTCATCTAACACAGCATTTCTGATAAGCAGAGCCGAAGTATTACACTATAAACGCAATTAGAGCACTAGGAGTGAATATTATGTGAAAATGACATGATCCAATGCATTTTCTGCGTGGTTTTACAAAGAAAACAATCACTCTGGTCAAAAACAGCAATTCTGATACGCTGAAGTCTTATACTATAAACGCAATTAGAGCACTAGGAGTGAATATTACATGAAAATAACATGATCCAATGCGTTTTCTTCGTGATTTTACAACGGAAACATTCATTTTCATCAACAACAGCAATTCTGATAAGCAGAGCCGAAGTATTACACTATAAACGCAATTACAGTACTAGCAGTGAATATTATGTGAAAATGACATGATCCAATGCATTTTCTTCGTGATTTTACAACGGAAACATTCATTTTCATCAACAACAGCAATTCTGATAAGCAGAGCCGAAGTATTACACTATAAACGCAATTAGAGCACTAGCAGTGAATATTATGCGAAAATGACATGATCCAATGCATTTTCTGCGTGGTTTTACAACGAAAACACTTACTTTCATCTAACACAGCATTTCTGATAAGCAGAGCCGAAGTATTACACTATAAACGCAATTACAGTACTAGCAGTGAATATTGTGTCAAAATAAAAAGATCCAATACAGATTCTGCGTGGTTTTACAACGAAAACGCTTACTTTCATCTAACACAGCATTTCTGATAAGCAGAGCCGAAGTATTACACTTTAAACGCAATTAGAGTACCAGAAGTGCATTTTACGTCAAAATAACATGATCCAATGCATTGTCTACGTCATTTTACAACGAAAACATTCACTTTCATCTAACACAGCATTTCTGATAAGCAGAGCCGAAGTATTACACTATAAACGCAATTGGAGTACTAGCAGTGAATATTATGTGAAAATGACATGATCCAATGCATTTTCTGCGTGGTTTTACAAAGAAAACAATCACTCTGGTCAAAAGCAGCAATTCTGATACGCTGAAGTATTATACTATAATCTCAATTAAAGTCCTAGAAGTGCATTTTACGTCGAAGTAACATGATCGAGTGCATTTTCTTCGTGATTTTACAACGGAAACATTCATTTTCAACAAAAACAGCAATTCTGATAAGCAGAGCCGAAGTATTACACTATAAACGCAATTACAGTACTAGCAGTGAATATTGTGTCAAAATAAAAAGATCCAATATAGATTCTGCGTGGTTTTACAACGAAAACGCTTACTTTCATCTAACACAGCATTTCTGATAAGCAGAGCCGAAGTATTACACTATAAACGCAATTAGAGCACTAGCAGTGAATATTATGCGAAAATGACATGATCCAATGCATTTTCTGCGTGGTTTTACAACGAAAACACTTACTTTCATCTAACACAGCATTTCTGATAAGCAGAGCCGAAGTATTACACTTTAAACGCAATTAGAGTACCAGAAGTGCATTTTACGTCAAAATAACATCATCCAATGCATTTTCTGCGTGGTTTTAGAAAGAAAACACTCACTTTCATCTAACACAGCATTTCTGATAAGCAGAGCCGAAGTATTACACTTTAAACGCAATTAGAGTACCAGAAGTGCATTTTACGTCAAAATAACATGATCCAATGCATTGTCTACGTCATTTTACAACGAAAACATTCACTTTCATCTAACACAGCATTTCTGATAAGCAGAGCCGAAGTATTACACTTTAAACGCAATTAGAGTACCAGAAGTGCATTTTACGTCAAAATAACATGATCCAATGCATTGTCTACGTCATTTTACAACGAAAACATTCACTTTCATCTAACACAGCATTTCTGATAAGCAGAGCCGAAGTATTACACTATAAACGCAATTAGAGCACTAGGAGTGAATATTATGTGAAAATGACATGATCCAATGCATTTTCTGCGTGGTTTTACAAAGAAAACAATCACTCTGGTCAAAAACAGCAATTCTGATACGCTGAAGTCTTATACTATAAACGCAATTAGAGCACTAGGAGTGAATATTACACGAAAATAACATGATCCAATGCGTTTTCTTCGTGATTTTACAACGGAAACATTCATTTTCATCAAAAACAGCAATTCTGATAAGCAGAGCCGAAGTATTACACTATAAACGCAATTACAGTACTAGCAGTGAATATTATGTGAAAATGACATGATCCAATGCATTTTCTGCGTGGTTTTACAAAGAAAACAATCACTCTGATCAAAAGCAGCAATTCTGATACGCTGAAGTATTATACTATAATCTCAATTAAAATCCTAGAAGTGCATTTTACGTCGAAGTAACATGATCGAGTGCATTTTCTTCGTGATTTTACAACGAAAACATTCACTTTCATCTAACACAGCATTTCTGATAAGCAGAGCCGAAGTATTACACTATAAACGCAATTAGAGCACAAGGAGTGAATATTATGTGAAAATAACATGATCCAATGCATTTTCTGCATGATTTTACAAAGAAAACACTCACTTCCATTTAACACACCATTTCTGATAAGCAAAGCCGAAGTATTGCACTATAAACGCAATTGGAGTACTAGCAGTGAATATTATGTGAAAATGACATGATCCAATGCATTTTCTGCGTGGTTTTACAAAGGAAACAATCACTCTGTTCAAAAACAGCAATTCTGATACGCTGAAGTATTATACTATAAACGCAATTAGAGCACTAGGAGTGAATATTACATGAAAATAACATGATCCAATGCGTTTTCTTCGTGATTTTACAAAGAAACCACTCACTTTCATCTAAAACAGCATTTCTGATAAGCAGAGCCGAAGTATTACACTATAAACGCAATTACAGTACTAGCAGTGAATATTGTGTCAAAATAAAAAGATCCAATACAGATTCTGCGTGGTTTTACAACGAAAACGCTTACTTTCATCTAACACAGCATTTCTGATAAGCAGAGCCGAAGTATTACACTTTAAACGCAATTAGAGTACCAGAAGTGCATTTTACGTCAAAATAACATGATCCAATGCATTGTCTACGTCATTTTACAACGAAAACATTCACTTTCATCTAACACAGCATTTCTCATAAGCAGAGCCGAAGTATTACACTATAAACGCAATTAGAGCACTAGGAGTGAATATTATGTGAAAATAACATGATCCAATGCATTTTCTGCATGATTTTACAAAGAAAACACTCACTTCCATTTAACACACCATTTCTGATAAGCAAAGCCGAAGTATTACACTATAAACGCAATTAGAGTCCCAGCAGTGAATATATGTGAAAACAACATCATCCAATGCATTTTCTGCGTGGTTTTACAACGAAAACACTCACTTTCATCTAACACAGCATTTCTGATGAGCAGAGCCGAAGTATTACACTATAAATGCAATTAGAGTACCAGATGTGCATTTTACGTCAAAATAACATGATCCAGTGCATTTTCTGCGTGGTTTTACGACGAAAACACTCACTTTCATCTAACACAGCATTTCTGATGAGCAGAGCCGAAGTATTACACTATAAATGCAATTAGAGTACCAGATGTGCATTTTACGTCGAAGTAACATGATCGAGTGCATTTTCTTCGTGATTTTACAACGGAAACATTCATTTTCAACAAAAACAGCAATTCTGATAAGCAGAGCCGAAGTATTACAGTATAAACGCAATTACAGTACTAGCAGTGAATATTGTGTCAAAATAAAAAGATCCAATATAGATTCTGCGTGGTTTTACAACGAAAACGCTTATTTTCATCTAACACAGCATTTCTGATAAGCAGAGCCGAAGTATTACACTATAAACGCAATTAGAGCACTAGGAGTGAATATTATGTGAAAATAACATGACCCAATGCATTTTCTGCGTGATGATACAAAGGATACATTCACTTTCATCAAAAACAGCAATTCTGATATGCACATACAAAGTATTACACTATAAACGCAATTATAGTACCAGAAGTGCATTTTACGTCAAAATAACATGATCCAATGCATTTTCTGCGTTATTTTACAAAGAAAACAATCACTCTCGTCAAAAACAGCAATCCTGATAAGCAGAGCCGAAGTATTACACTATAAACGCAATTAGAGTACTAGAAGTGAATATTGTGTCAAAATAAAAAGATCCAATACAGATTCTGCGTTAGTTTACAAAGAAAACACTCACTTTCATCTAAAACAGCATTTCTGATAAGCAGAGCCGAAGTATTACACTTTAAACGCAATTAGAGCACTAGGAGTGAATATTATGTGAAATAACATGATTCAATGCATTTTCTGCGTGATGATACAAAAAACCACTTACTCTAGTCGAAAACAGCAGTTCTGATAAGCAGAGCCGAAGTATTACACTATAAACGCAATTATAGTACCAGAAGTGCATTTTACGTCAAAATAACATGATCCAATGCATTGTCTACGTCATTTTACAACGAAAACACTCACTTTCATCTAACACAGCATTTCTGATAAGCAGAGCCGAAGTATTACACTATAAACGCAATTAGAGTACTAGCAGTGAATATTATGTGCAAATAACGAGATCCAATACAGATTCTGCGTGGTTTTACAACGAAAACACTCACTTTCATCTAACACAGCATTTCTGATAAGCAGAGCCGAAGTATTACACTTTAAACGCAATTAGAGTACCAGAAGTGCATTTTACGTCAACATAACATGATCCAATGCATTGTCTACGTCATTTTACAACGAAAACATTCACTTTCATCTAACACAGCATTTCTGATAAGCAGAGCCGAAGTATTACACTATAAACGCAATTAGAGCACTAGGAGTGCATTTTACGTCAGAATAACATGATCCAATGCATTTTTTTCGTGATTTTACAACGGAAACATTCATTTTCATCAAAAACAGCAATTCTGATATGCACATACAAAGTATTACACTATAAACGCAATTAGAGCACTAGGAGTGAATATTGTGTCAAAATAACAACATCCAATACAGATTCTTCGTGATTTTACAAAGGAAACATTCGTTTTCATCAAAACCAGCAATTCTGATATGCATATACAAAGTATTACACTATAAACGCAATTAGAGCACTAGGAGTGAATATTATGTGAAAATAACATGACCCAATGCATTTTCTGCGTGATGATACAAAAAACCACTTACTCTAGTCGAAAACAGCAGTTCTGATAAGCAGAGCCGAAGTATTACACTTTAAACGCAATTAGAGTACCAGAAGTGCATTTTACGTCAATATAACATGATCCAATGCATTGTCTACGTCATTTTACAACGAAAACATTCACTTTCATCTAACACAGCATTTCTGATAAGCAGAGCCGAAGTATTACACTATAAACGCAATTGGAGTACTAGCAGTGAATATTATGTGAAAATGACATGATCCAATGCATTTTCTGCGTGGTTTTTACAAAGGAAACAATCACTCTGGTCAAAAACAGCAATTCTGATACGCTGAAGTATTATACTATAATCTCAATTAAAGTCCTTAGAAGTGCATTTTACGTCGAAGTAACATGATCGAGTGCATTTTCTTCGTGATTTTACAACGAAAACATTCACTTTCATCTAACACAGCATTTCTGATAAGCAGAGCCGAAGTATTACACTATAAACGCAATTAGAGTACTAGAAGTGAATATTACGCGAAACTAGCATAATCCAGTACAGATCCTGCATGATTTTACAAAGAAACCACCCACTTTCATCTAAAACAGCATTTCTGATAAGCAGAGCCGAAGTATTACACTATAAACGCAATTAGAGCACTAGCAGTGAATATTATGCGAAAATGACATGATCCAATGCATTTTCTGCGTGGTTTTACAACGAAAACACTTACTTTCATCTAACACAGCATTTCTGATAAGCAGAGCCGAAGTATTACACTTTAAACGCAATTAGAGTACCAGAAGTGCATTTTACGTCAAAATAACATGATCCAATGCATTTTCTGCGTGGTTTTAGAAAGAAAACACTCACTTTCATCTAACACAGCATTTCTGATAAGCAGAGCCGAAGTATTACACTTTAAACGCAATTAGAGTACCAGAAGTGCATTTTTACGTCAAAATAACATGATCCAATGCATTGTCTACGTCATTTTACAACGAAAACATTCACTTTCATCTAACACAGCATTTCTGATAAGCAGAGCCGAAGTATTACACTTTAAACGCAATTAGAGTACCAGAAGTGCATTTTACGTCAAATAACATGATCCAATGCATTGTCTACGTCATTTTACAACGAAAACATTCACTTTCATCTAACACAGCATTTCTGATAAGCAGAGCCGAAGTATTACACTATAAACGCAATTAGAGCACTAGGAGTGAATATTATGTGAAAATGACATGATCCAATGCATTTTCTGCGTGGTTTTACAAAGAAAACAATCACTCTGGTCAAAAACAGCAATTCTGATACGCTGAAGTCTTATACTATAAACGCAATTAGAGCACTAGGAGTGAATATTACACGAAAATAACATGATCCAATGCGTTTTCTTCGTGATTTTACAACGGAAACATTCATTTTCATCAAAAACAGCAATTCTGATAAGCAGAGCCGAAGTATTACACTATAAACGCAATTACAGTACTAGCAGTGAATATTATGTGAAAATGACATGATCCAATGCATTTTCTGCGTGGTTTTACAAAGAAAACAATCACTCTGATCAAAAGCAGCAATTCTGATACGCTGAAGTATTATACTATAATCTCAATTAAAGTCTAGAAGTGCATTTTACGTCGAAGTAACATGATCGAGTGCATTTTCTTCGTGATTTTACAACGAAAACATTCACTTTCATCTAACACAGCATTTCTGATAAGCAGAGCCGAAGTATTACACTATAAACGCAATTAGAGCACTAGGAGTGAATATTATGTGAAAATAACATGATCCAATGCATTTTCTGCATGATTTTACAAAGAAAACACTCACTTCCATTTAACACACCATTTCTGATAAGCAAAGCCGAAGTATTGCACTATAAACGCAATTGGAGTACTAGCAGTGAATATTATGTGAAAATGACATGATCCAATGCATTTTCTGCGTGGTTTTACAAAGGAAACAATCACTCTGGTCAAAAACAGCAATTCTGATACGCTGAAGTATTATACTATAAACGCAATTAGAGCACTAGGAGTGAATATTACATGAAAATAACATGATCCAATGCGTTTTTCTTCGTGATTTTACAACGGAAACATTCATTTTCATCAAAAACAGCAATTCTGATAAGCAGAGCCGAAGTATTACACTATAAACGCAATTACAGTACTAGCAGTGAATATTGTGTCAAAATAAAAAGATCAATACAGATTCTGCGTGGTTTTACGACGAAAACGCTTACTTTCATCTAACACAGCATTTCTGATAAGCAGAGCCGAAGTATTACACTTTTAAACGCAATTATAGTACCAGAAGTGCATTTTACGTCAAAATAACATGATCCAATGCATTGTCTACGTCATTTTACAACGAAAACATTCACTTTCATCTAACACAGCATTTCTGATAAGCAGAGCCGAAGTATTACACTATAAACGCAATTAGAGCACTAGGAGTGAATATTATGTGGAAAATGACATGATCCAATGCATTTTCTGCGTGGTTTTACAAAGAAAACACTTACTTTCATCTAACAGCAATTCTGATACGCTGAAGTCTTATACTATAAACGCAATTAGAGCACCAGGAGTGAATATTACACGAAAATAACATGATCCAATGCGTTTTCTTCGTGATTTTACAACGGAAACATTCATTTTCATCAAAAACAGCAATTCTGATAAGCAGAGCCGAAGTATTACACTATAAACGCAATTACAGTACTAGCAGTGAATATTATGTGAAAATGACATGATCCAATGCATTTTCTGCGTGGTTTTACAAAGAAAACAATCACTCTGATCAAAAGCAGCAATTCTGATACGCTGAAGTATTATACTATAATCTCAATTAAAGTCCTAGAAGTGCATTTTACGTCGAAGTAACATGATCGAGTGCATTTTCTTCGTGATTTTACAACGAAAACATTCACTTTCATCAAAAACAGCATTTCTGATAAGCAAAGCCGAAGTATTACACTATAAACGCAATTAGAGTCCCAGCAGTGAATATATGTGAAAACAACATCATCCAATGCATTTTCTGCGTGGTTTTACAACGAAAACACTCACTTTCATCTAACACAGCATTTCTGATAAGCAGAGCCGAAGTATTACACTATAAACGCAATTAGAGCACTAGGAGTGAATATTATGTGAAAATAACATGATCCAATGCATTTTCTGCGTGATGATACAAAGGATACATTCACTTTCATCAAAAACAGCAATTGTGATATGCACATACAAAGTATTACACTATAAACGCAATTATAGTACCAGAAGTGCATTTTACGTCAAAATAACATGATCCAATGCATTTTCTGCGTTATTTTACAAAGAAAACAATCACTCTCGTCAAAAACAGCAATCCTGATAAGCAGAGCCGAAGTATTACACTATAAACGCAATTAGAGTACTAGAAGTGAATATTGTGTCAAAATAAAAAGATCCAATACAGATTCTGCGTTATTTTACAAAGAAAACACTCACTTTCATCTAACACAGCATTTCTGATAAGCAGAGCCGAAGTATTACACTATAAACGCAATTAGAGCACTAGGAGTGAATATTATGTGAAAATAACATGATCCAATGCATTTTCTGCGTGATGATACAAAAAACCACTTACTCTAGTCGAAAACAGCAGTTCTGATAAGCAGAGCCGAAGTATTACACTATAAACGCAATTATAGTACCAGAAGTGCATTTTACGTCAAAATAACATGATCCAATGCATTGTCTACGTCATTTTACAACGAAAACACTCACTTTCATCTAACACAGCATTTCTGATAAGCAGAGCCGAAGTATTACACTATAAACGCAATTGGAGTACTAGCAGTGAATATTATGTGAAAATGACATGATCCAATGCATTTTCTGCGTGGTTTTACAAAGGAAACAATCACTCTGGTCAAAAACAGCAATTCTGATACGCTGAAGTATTATACTATAATCTCAATTAAAGTCCTAGAAGTGCATTTTACGTCGAAGTAACATGATCGAGTGCATTTTCTTCGTGATTTTACAACGAAAACATTCACTTTCATCTAACACAGCATTTCTGATAAGCAGAGCCGAAGTATTACACTATAAACGCAATTAGAGTACTAGAAGTGAATATTACGCGAAACTAGCATAATCCAGTACAGATCCTGCATGATTTTACAAAGAAACCACCCACTTTCATCTAAAACAGCATTTCTGATAAGCAGAGCCGAAGTATTACACTATAAACGCAATTAGAGCACTAGCAGTGAATATTATGCGAAAATGACATGATCCAATGCATTTTCTGCGTGGTTTTACAACGAAAACACTTACTTTCATCTAACACAGCATTTCTGATAAGCAGAGCCGAAGTATTACACTTTAAACGCAATTATAGTACCAGAAGTGCATTTTACGTCAAAATAACATGATCCAATGCATTTTCTGCGTTATTTTAGAAAGAAAACACTCACTTTCATCTAACACAGCATTTCTGATAAGCAGAGCCGAAGTATTACACTTTAAACGCAATTAGAGTACCAGAAGTGCATTTTACGTCAAAATAACATGATCCAATGCATTGTCTACGTCATTTTACAACGAAAACATTCACTTTCATCTAACACAGCATTTCTGATAAGCAGAGCCGAAGTATTACACTTTAAACGCAATTAGAGTACCAGAAGTGCATTTTACGTCAAAATAACATGATCCAATGCATTGTCTACGTCATTTTACAACGAAAACATTCACTTTCATCTAACACAGCATTTCTGATAAGCAGAGCCGAAGTATTACACTATAAACGCAATTAGAGCACTAGGAGTGAATATTATGTGAAAATGACATGATCCAATGCATTTTCTGCGTGGTTTTACAAAGAAAACAATCACTCTGGTCAAAAACAGCAATTCTGATACGCTGAAGTCTTATACTATAAACGCAATTAGAGCACTAGGAGTGAATATTACACGAAAATAACATGATCCAATGCGTTTTCTTCGTGATTTTACAACGGAAACATTCATTTTCATCAAAAACAGCAATTCTGATAAGCAGAGCCGAAGTATTACACTATAAACGCAATTACAGTACTAGCAGTGAATATTATGTGAAAATGACATGATCCAATGCATTTTCTGCGTGGTTTTACAAAGAAAACAATCACTCTGATCAAAAGCAGCAATTCTGATACGCTGAAGTATTATACTATAATCTCAATTAAAGTCCTAGAAGTGCATTTTACGTCGAAGTAACATGATCGAGTGCATTTTCCTCGTGATTTTACAACGAAAACATTCACTTTCATCTAACACAGCATTTCTGATAAGCAGAGCCGAAGTATTACACTATAAACGCAATTAGAGCACTAGGAGTGAATATTATGTGAAAATAACATGATCCAATGCATTTTCTGCATGATTTTACAAAGAAAACACTCACTTCCATTTAACACACCATTTCTGATAAGCAAAGCCGAAGTATTGCACTATAAACGCAATTGGAGTACTAGCAGTGAATATTATGTGAAAATGACATGATCCAATGCATTTTCTGCGTGGTTTTACAAAGGAAACAATCACTCTGGTCAAAAACAGCAATTCTGATACGCTGAAGTATTATACTATAAACGCAATTAGAGCACTAGGAGTGAATATTACATGAAAATAACATGATCCAATGCGTTTTCTTCGTGATTTTACAACGGAAACATTCATTTTCATCAAAAACAGCAATTCTGATAAGCAGAGCCGAAGTATTACACTATAAACGCAATTAGAGTACTAGCAGTGAATATTATGTGCAAATAACGAGATCCAATACAGATTCTGCGTGGTTTTACAACGAAAACACTCACTTTCATCTAACACAGCATTTCTGATAAGCAGAGCCGAAGTATTACACTTTAAACGCAATTAGAGCACTAGGAGTGAATATTATGTGAAAATAACATGATCCAATGCATTTTCTGCGTGATGATACAAAGGATACATTCACTTTCATCAAAAACAGCAATTGTGATATGCACATACAAAGTATTACACTATAAACGCAATTATAGTACCAGAAGTGCATTTTACGTCAACATAACATGATCCAATGCATTTTCTGCGTGGTTTTACAAAGAAAACAATCACTCTGGTCAAAAGCAGCAATTCTGATACGCTGAAGTATTATACTATAATCTCAATTAAAGTCCTAGAAGTGCATTTTACGTCGAAGTAACATGATCGAGTGCATTTTCTTCGTGATTTTACAACGGAAACATTCATTTTCATCAAAAACAGCAATTCTGATAAGCAGAGCCGAAGTATTACACTATAAACGCAATTACAGTACTAGCAGTGAATATTATGTGAAAATGACATGATCCAATGCATTTTCTGCGTGGTTTTACAAAGAAAACACTTACTTTCATCTAACACAGCATTTCTGATAAGCAGAGCCGAAGTATTACACTATAAACGCAATTAGAGTACTAGAAGTGAATATTACGCGAAACTAGCATAATCCAGTACAGATCCTGCATGATTTTACAAAGAAACCACTCACTTTCATCTAAAACAGCATTTCTGATAAGCAGAGCCGAAGTATTACACTATAAACGCAATTAGAGCACTAGCAGTGAATATTATGCGAAAATGACATGATCCAATGCATTTTCTGCGTGGTTTTACAACGAAAACACTTACTTTCATCTAACACAGCATTTCTGATAAGCAGAGCCGAAGTATTACACTATAAACGCAATTAGAGCACTAGGAGTGAATATTATGTGAAAATGACATGATCCAATGCATTTTCTGCGTGGTTTTACAAAGAAAACAATCACTCTGGTCAAAAACAGCAATTCTGATACGCTGAAGTCTTATACTATAAACGCAATTAGAGCACTAGGAGTGAATATTACATGAAAATAACATGATCCAATGCGTTTTCTTCGTGATTTTACAACGGAAACATTCATTTTCATCAAAAACAGCAATTCTGATAAGCAGAGCCGAAGTATTACACTATAAACGCAATTACAGTACTAGCAGTGAATATTATGTGAAAATGACATGATCCAATGCATTTTCTGCGTTATTTTACAAAGAAAACAATCACTCTCGTCAAAAACAGCAATCCTGATAAGCAGAGCCGAAGTATTACACTATAAACGCAATTAGAGTACTAGAAGTGAATATTACGCGAAACTAGCATAATCCAGTACAGATCCTGCATGATTTTACAAAGAAACCACTCACTTTCATCTAAAACAGCATTTCTGATAAGCAGAGCCGAAGTATTACACTATAAACGCAATTAGAGCACTAGGAGTGAATATTATGCGAAAATGACATGATCCAATGCATTTTCTGCGTGGTTTTACAACGAAAACACTTACTTTCATCTAACACAGCATTTCTGATAAGCAGAGCCGAAGTATTACACTATAAACGCAATTAGAGCACTAGGAGTGAATATTATGTGAAAATGACATGATCCAATGCATTTTCTGCGTGGTTTTACAAAGAAAACAATCACTCTGGTCAAAAACAGCAATTCTGATACGCTGAAGTCTTATACTATAAACGCAATTAGAGCACTAGGAGTGAATATTACATGAAAATAACATGATCCAATGCGTTTTCTTCGTGATTTTACAACGGAAACATTCATTTTCATCAAAAACAGCAATTCTGATAAGCAGAGCCGAAGTATTACACTATAAACGCAATTACAGTACTAGCAGTGAATATTATGTGAAAATGACATGATCCAATGCATTTTCTTCGTGATTTTACAACGGAAACATTCATTTTCATCAAAAACAGCAATTCTGATAAGCAGAGCCGAAGTATTACACTATAAACGCAATTAGAGCACTAGCAGTGAATATTATGCGAAAATGACATGATCCAATGCATTTTCTGCGTGGTTTTACAAAGAAAACAATCACTCTGGTCAAAAGCAGCAATTCTGATACGCTGAAGTATTATACTATAATCTCAATTAAAGTCCTAGAAGTGCATTTTACGTCGAAGTAACATGATCGAGTGCATTTTCTTCGTGATTTTACAACGGAAACATTCATTTTCATCAAAAACAGCAATTCTGATAAGCAGAGCCGAAGTATTACACTATAAACGCAATTACAGTACTAGCAGTGAATATTGTGTCAAAATAAAAAGATCCAATACAGATTCTGCGTGGTTTTACAACGAAAACGCTTACTTTCATCTAACACAGCATTTCTGATAAGCAGAGCCGAAGTATTACACTATAAACGCAATTAGAGCACTAGCAGTGAATATTATGTGAAAATGACATGATCCAATGCATTTTCTGCGTGGTTTTACAACGAAAACACTTACTTTCATCTAACACAGCATTTCTGATAAGCAGAGCCGAAGTATTACACTTTAAACGCAATTAGAGTACCAGAAGTGCATTTTACGTCAAAATAACATCATCCAATGCATTTTCTGCGTGGTTTTAGAAAGAAAACACTCACTTTCATCTAACACAGCATTTCTGATAAGCAGAGCCGAAGTATTACACTTTAAACGCAATTAGAGTACCAGAAGTGCATTTTACGTCAAAATAACATGATCCAATGCATTGTCTACGTCATTTTACAACGAAAACATTCACTTTCATCTAACACAGCATTTCTGATAAGCAGAGCCGAAGTATTACACTTTAAACGCAATTAGAGTACCAGAAGTGCATTTTACGTCAAAATAACATGATCCAATGCATTGTCTACGTCATTTTACAACGAAAACATTCACTTTCATCTAACACAGCATTTCTGATAAGCAGAGCCGAAGTATTACACTATAAACGCAATTAGAGCACTAGGAGTGAATATTATGTGAAAATGACATGATCCAATGCATTTTCTGCGTGGTTTTACAAAGAAAACAATCACTCTGGTCAAAAACAGCAATTCTGATACGCTGAAGTCTTATACTATAAACGCAGTTAGAGCACTAGGAGTGAATATTACACGAAAATAACATGATCCAATGCGTTTTCTTCGTGATTTTACAACGGAAACATTCATTTTCATCAAAAACAGCAATTCTGATAAGCAGAGCCGAAGTATTACACTATAAACGCAATTACAGTACTAGCAGTGAATATTATGTGAAAATGACATGATCCAATGCATTTTCTGCGTGGTTTTACAAAGAAAACAATCACTCTGATCAAAAGCAGCAATTCTGATACGCTGAAGTATTATACTATAATCTCAATTAAAATCCTAGAAGTGCATTTTACGTCGAAGTAACATGATCGAGTGCATTTTCTTCGTGATTTTACAACGAAAACATTCACTTTCATCTAACACAGCATTTCTGATAAGCAGAGCCGAAGTATTACACTATAAACGCAATTAGAGTACCAGCAGTGAATATATGTGAAAACAACATCATCCAATGCATTTTCTGCGTGGTTTTACAACGAAAACACTCACTTTCATCTAACACAGCATTTCTGATGAGCAGAGCCGAAGTATTACACTATAAATGCAATTAGAGTACCAGATGTGCATTTTACGTCAAAATAACATGATCCAGTGCATTTTCTGCGTGGTTTTACAACGAAAACACTCACTTTCATCTAACACAGCATTTCTGATGAGCAGAGCCGAAGTATTACACTATAAATGCAATTAGAGTACCAGATGTGCATTTTACGTCGAAGTAACATGATCGAGTGCATTTTCTTCGTGATTTTACAACGGAAACATTCATTTTCAACAAAAACAGCAATTCTGATAAGCAGAGCCGAAGTATTACAGTATAAACGCAATTACAGTACTAGCAGTGAATATTGTGTCAAAATAAAAAGATCCAATATAGATTCTGCGTGGTTTTACAACGAAAACGCTTATTTTCATCTAACACAGCATTTCTGATAAGCAGAGCCGAAGTATTACACTATAAACGCAATTAGAGCACTAGGAGTGAATATTATGTGAAAATAACATGACCCAATGCATTTTCTGCGTGATGATACAAAGGATACATTCACTTTCATCAAAAACAGCAATTGTGATATGCACATACAAAGTATTACACTATAAACGCAATTATAGTACCAGAAGTGCATTTTACGTCAAAATAACATGATCCAATGCATTTTCTGCGTTATTTTACAAAGAAAACAATCACTCTCGTCAAAAACAGCAATCCTGATAAGCAGAGCCGAAGTATTACACTATAAACGCAATTAGAGTACTAGAAGTGAATATTGTGTCAAAATAAAAAGATCCAATACAGATTCTGCGTTAGTTTACAAAGAAAACACTCACTTTCATCTAAAACAGCATTTCTGATAAGCAGAGCCGAAGTATTACACTTTAAACGCAATTAGAGCACTAGGAGTGAATATTATGTGAAAATAACATGATTCAATGCATTTTCTGCGTGATGATACAAAAAACCACTTACTCTAGTCGAAAACAGCAGTTCTGATAAGCAGAGCCGAAGTATTACACTATAAACGCAATTATAGTACCAGAAGTGCATTTTACGTCAAAATAACATGATCCAATGCATTGTCTACGTCATTTTACAACGAAAACACTCACTTTCATCTAACACAGCATTTCTGATAAGCAGAGCCGAAGTATTACACTATAAACGCAATTAGAGTACTAGCAGTGAATATTATGTGCAAATAACGAGATCCAATACAGATTCTGCGTGGTTTTACAACGAAAACACTCACTTTCATCTAACACAGCATTTCTGATAAGCAGAGCCGAAGTATTACACTTTAAACGCAATTAGAGTACCAGAAGTGCATTTTACGTCAACATAACATGATCCAATGCATTGTCTACGTCATTTTACAACGAAAACATTCACTTTCATCTAACACAGCATTTCTGATAAGCAGAGCCGAAGTATTACACTATAAACGCAATTAGAGCACTAGGAGTGCATTTTACGTCAGAATAACATGATCCAATGCATTTTTTTCGTGATTTTACAACGGAAACATTCATTTTCATCAAAAACAGCAATTCTGATATGCACATACAAAGTATTACACTATAAACGCAATTAGAGCACTAGGAGTGAATATTGTGTCAAAATAACAACATCCAATACAGATTCTTCGTGATTTTACAAAGGAAACATTCGTTTTCATCAAAACCAGCAATTCTGATATGCATATACAAAGTATTACACTATAAACGCAATTAGAGCACTAGGAGTGAATATTATGTGAAAATAACATGACCCAATGCATTTTCTGCGTGATGATACAAAAAACCACTTACTCTAGTCGAAAACAGCAGTTCTGATAAGCAGAGCCGAAGTATTACACTTTAAACGCAATTAGAGTACCAGAAGTGCATTTTACGTCAATATAACATGATCCAATGCATTGTCTACGTCATTTTACAACGAAAACATTCACTTTCATCTAACACAGCATTTCTGATAAGCAGAGCCGAAGTATTACACTATAAACGCAATTGGAGTACTAGCAGTGAATATTATGTGAAAATGACATGATCCAATGCATTTTCTGCGTGGTTTTACAAAGGAAACAATCACTCTGGTCAAAAACAGCAATTCTGATACGCTGAAGTATTATACTATAATCTCAATTAAAGTCCTAGAAGTGCATTTTACGTCGAAGTAACATGATCGAGTGCATTTTCTTCGTGATTTTACAACGAAAACATTCACTTTCATCTAACACAGCATTTCTGATAAGCAGAGCCGAAGTATTACACTATAAACGCAATTAGAGTACTAGAAGTGAATATTACGCGAAACTAGCATAATCCAGTACAGATCCTGCATGATTTTACAAAGAAACCACTCACTTTCATCTAAAACAGCATTTCTGATAAGCAGAGCCGAAGTATTACACTATAAACGCAATTAGAGCACTAGCAGTGAATATTATGCGAAAATGACATGATCCAATGCATTTTCTGCGTGGTTTTACAACGAAAACACTTACTTTCATCTAACACAGCATTTCTGATAAGCAGAGCCGAAGTATTACACTTTAAACGCAATTAGAGTACCAGAAGTGCATTTTACGTCAAAATAACATCATCCAATGCATTTTCTGCGTGGTTTTACAAAGAAAACACTCACTTTCATCTAACACAGCATTTCTGATAAGCAGAGCCGAAGTATTACACTTTAAACGCAATTAGAGTACCAGAAGTGCATTTTACGTCAAAATAACATGATCCAATGCATTGTCTACGTCATTTTACAACGAAAACATTCACTTTCATCTAACACAGCATTTCTGATAAGCAGAGCCGAAGTATTACACTTTAAACGCAATTAGAGTACCAGAAGTGCATTTTACGTCAAAATAACATGATCCAATGCATTGTCTACGTCATTTTACAACGAAAACATTCACTTTCATCTAACACAGCATTTCTGATAAGCAGAGCCGAAGTATTACACTATAAACGCAATTAGAGCACTAGGAGTGAATATTATGTGAAAATGACATGATCCAATGCATTTTCTGCGTGGTTTTACAAAGAAAACAATCACTCTGGTCAAAAACAGCAATTCTGATACGCTGAAGTCTTATACTATAAACGCAATTAGAGCACTAGGAGTGAATATTACATGAAAATAACATGATCCAATGCGTTTTCTTCGTGATTTTACAACGGAAACATTCATTTTCATCAAAAACAGCAATTCTGATAAGCAGAGCCGAAGTATTACACTATAAACGCAATTACAGTACTAGCAGTGAATATTATGTGAAAATGACATGATCCAATGCATTTTCTGCGTGGTTTTACAAAGAAAACAATCACTCTGATCAAAAGCAGCAATTCTGATACGCTGAAGTATTATACTATAATCTCAATTAAAGTCCTAGAAGTGCATTTTACGTCGAAGTAACATGATCGAGTGCATTTTCTTCGTGATTTTACAACGAAAACATTCACTTTCATCTAACACAGCATTTCTGATAAGCAGAGCCGAAGTATTACACTATAAACGCAATTAGAGCACTAGGAGTGAATATTATGTGAAAATAACATGATCCAATGCATTTTCTGCATGATTTTACAAAGAAAACACTCACTTCCATTTAACACACCATTTCTGATAAGCAAAGCCGAAGTATTGCACTATAAACGCAATTGGAGTACTAGCAGTGAATATTATGTGAAAATGACATGATCCAATGCATTTTCTGCGTGGTTTTACAAAGGAAACAATCACTCTGGTCAAAAACAGCAATTCTGATACGCTGAAGTATTATACTATAAACGCAATTAGAGCACTAGGAGTGAATATTACATGAAAATAACATGATCCAATGCGTTTTCTTCGTGATTTTACAACGGAAACATTCATTTTCATCAAAAACAGCAATTCTGATAAGCAGAGCCGAAGTATTACACTATAAACGCAATTACAGTACTAGCAGTGAATATTGTGTCAAAATAAAAAGATCCAATACAGATTCTGCGTGGTTTTACGACGAAAACGCTTACTTTCATCTAACACAGCATTTCTGATAAGCAGAGCCGAAGTATTACACTTTAAACGCAATTAGAGTACCAGAAGTGCATTTTACGTCAAAATAACATGATCCAATGCATTGTCTACGTCATTTTACAACGAAAACATTCACTTTCATCTAACACAGCATTTCTGATAAGCAGAGCCGAAGTATTACACTATAAACGCAATTAGAGCACTAGGAGTGAATATTATGTGAAAATGACATGATCCAATGCATTTTCTGCGTGGTTTTACAAAGAAAACAATCACTCTGGTCAAAAACAGCAATTCTGATACGCTGAAGTCTTATACTATAAACGCAATTAGAGCACCAGGAGTGAATATTACACGAAAATAACATGATCCAATGCGTTTTCTTCGTGATTTTACAACGGAAACATTCATTTTCATCAAAAACAGCAATTCTGATAAGCAGAGCCGAAGTATTACACTATAAACGCAATTACAGTACTAGCAGTGAATATTATGTGAAAATGACATGATCCAATGCATTTTCTGCGTGGTTTTACAAAGAAAACAATCACTCTGATCAAAAGCAGCAATTCTGATACGCTGAAGTATTATACTATAATCTCAATTAAAGTCCTAGAAGTGCATTTTACGTCGAAGTAACATGATCGAGTGCATTTTCTTCGTGATTTTACAACGAAAACATTCACTTTCATCAAAAACAGCATTTCTGATAAGCAAAGCCGAAGTATTACACTATAAACGCAATTAGAGTCCCAGCAGTGAATATATGTGAAAACAACATCATCCAATGCATTTTCTGCGTGGTTTTACAACGAAAACACTCACTTTCATCTAACACAGCATTTCTGATAAGCAGAGCCGAAGTATTACACTATAAACGCAATTAGAGCACTAGGAGTGAATATTATGTGAAAATAACATGATCCAATGCATTTTCTGCGTGATGATACAAAGGATACATTCACTTTCATCAAAAACAGCAATTGTGATATGCACATACAAAGTATTACACTATAAACGCAATTATAGTACCAGAAGTGCATTTTACGTCAAAATAACATGATCCAATGCATTTTCTGCGTTATTTTACAAAGAAAACAATCACTCTCGTCAAAAACAGCAATCCTGATAAGCAGAGCCGAAGTATTACACTATAAACGCAATTAGAGTACTAGAAGTGAATATTGTGTCAAAATAAAAAGATCCAATACAGATTCTGCGTTATTTTACAAAGAAAACACTCACTTTCATCTAACACAGCATTTCTGATAAGCAGAGCCGAAGTATTACACTTTAAACGCAATTAGAGCACTAGGAGTGAATATTATGTGAAAATAACATGATCCAATGCATTTTCTGCGTGATGATACAAAAAACCACTTACTCTAGTCGAAAACAGCAGTTCTGATAAGCAGAGCCGAAGTATTACACTATAAACGCAATTATAGTACCAGAAGTGCATTTTACGTCAAAATAACATGATCCAATGCATTGTCTACGTCATTTTACAACGAAAACACTCACTTTCATCTAACACAGCATTTCTGATAAGCAGAGCCGAAGTATTACACTATAAACGCAATTACAGTACTAGCAGTGAATATTATGTGAAAATGACATGATCCAATGCATTTTCTGCGTGGTTTTACAAAGGAAACAATCACTCTGGTCAAAAACAGCAATTCTGATACGCTGAAGTATTATACTATAATCTCAATTAAAGTCCTAGAAGTGCATTTTACGTCGAAGTAACATGATCGAGTGCATTTTCTTCGTGATTTTACAACGAAAACATTCACTTTCATCTAACACAGCATTTCTGATAAGCAGAGCCGAAGTATTACACTATAAACGCAATTAGAGTACTAGAAGTGAATATTACGCGAAACTAGCATAATCCAGTACAGATCCTGCATGATTTTACAAAGAAACCACTCACTTTCATCTAAAACAGCATTTCTGATAAGCAGAGCCGAAGTATTACACTATAAACGCAATTAGAGCACTAGCAGTGAATATTATGCGAAAATGACATGATCCAATGCATTTTCTGCGTGGTTTTACAACGAAAACACTTACTTTCATCTAACACAGCATTTCTGATAAGCAGAGCCGAAGTATTACACTTTAAACGCAATTAGAGTACCAGAAGTGCATTTTACGTCAAAATAACATGATCCAATGCATTTTCTGCGTGGTTTTACAAAGAAAACACTCACTTTCATCTAACACAGCATTTCTGATAAGCAGAGCCGAAGTATTACACTTTAAACGCAATTAGAGTACCAGAAGTGCATTTTACGTCAAAATAACATGATCCAATGCATTGTCTACGTCATTTTACAACGAAAACATTCACTTTCATCTAACACAGCATTTCTGATAAGCAGAGCCGAAGTATTACACTTTAAACGCAATTAGAGTACCAGAAGTGCATTTTACGTCAAAATAACATGATCCAATGCATTGTCTACGTCATTTTACAACGAAAACATTCACTTTCATCTAACACAGCATTTCTGATAAGCAGAGCCGAAGTATTACACTATAAACGCAATTAGAGCACTAGGAGTGAATATTATGTGAAAATGACATGATCCAATGCATTTTCTGCGTGGTTTTACAAAGAAAACAATCACTCTGGTCAAAAACAGCAATTCTGATACGCTGAAGTCTTATACTATAAACGCAATTAGAGCACTAGGAGTGAATATTACATGAAAATAACATGATCCAATGCGTTTTCTTCGTGATTTTACAACGGAAACATTCATTTTCATCAAAAACAGCAATTCTGATAAGCAGAGCCGAAGTATTACACTATAAACGCAATTACAGTACTAGCAGTGAATATTATGTGAAAATGACATGATCCAATGCATTTTCTGCGTGGTTTTACAAAGAAAACAATCACTCTGGTCAAAAGCAGCAATTCTGATACGCTGAAGTATTATACTATAATCTCAATTAAAGTCCTAGAAGTGCATTTTACGTCGAAGTAACATGATCGAGTGCATTTTCCTCGTGATTTTACAACGAAAACATTCACTTTCATCTAACACAGCATTTCTGATAAGCAGAGCCGAAGTATTACACTATAAACGCAATTAGAGCACTAGGAGTGAATATTATGTGAAAATAACATGATCCAATGCATTTTCTGCATGATTTTACAAAGAAAACACTCACTTCCATTTAACACACCATTTCTGATAAGCAAAGCCGAAGTATTGCACTATAAACGCAATTGGAGTACTAGCAGTGAATATTATGTGAAAATGACATGATCCAATGCATTTTCTGCGTGGTTTTACAAAGGAAACAATCACTCTGGTCAAAAACAGCAATTCTGATACGCTGAAGTATTATACTATAAACGCAATTAGAGCACTAGGAGTGAATATTACATGAAAATAACATGATCCAATGCGTTTTCTTCGTGATTTTACAACGGAAACATTCATTTTCATCAAAAACAGCAATTCTGATAAGCAGAGCCGAAGTATTACACTATAAACGCAATTAGAGTACTAGCAGTGAATATTATGTGCAAATAACGAGATCCAATACAGATTCTGCGTGGTTTTACAACGAAAACACTCACTTTCATCTAACACAGCATTTCTGATAAGCAGAGCCGAAGTATTACACTTTAAACGCAATTAGAGTACCAGAAGTGCATTTTACGTCAACATAACATGATCCAATGCATTGTCTACGTCATTTTACAACGAAAACATTCACTTTCATCTAACACAGCATTTCTGATAAGCAGAGCCGAAGTATTACACTATAAACGCAATTAGAGCACTAGGAGTGCATTTTACGTCAGAATAACATGATCCAATGCATTTTTTTCGTGATTTTACAACGGAAACATTCATTTTCATCAAAAACAGCAATTCTGATATGCACATACAAAGTATTACACTATAAACGCAATTAGAGCACTAGGAGTGAATATTGTGTCAAAATAACAACATCCAATACAGATTCTTCGTGATTTTACAAAGGAAACATTCGTTTTCATCAAAACCAGCAATTCTGATATGCATATACAAAGTATTACACTATAAACGCAATTAGAGCACTAGGAGTGAATATTATGTGAAAATAACATGAGCCAATGCATTTTCTGCGTGATGATACAAAAAACCACTTACTCTAGTCGAAAACAGCAGTTCTGATAAGCAGAGCCGAAGTATTACACTTTAAACGCAATTAGAGTACCAGAAGTGCATTTTACGTCAATATAACATGATCCAATGCATTGTCTACGTCATTTTACAACGAACACATTCACTTTCATCTAACACAGCATTTCTGATAAGCAGAGCCGAAGTATTACACTATAAACGCAATTGGAGTACTAGCAGTGAATATTATGTGAAAATGACATGATCCAATGCATTTTCTGCGTGGTTTTACAAAGGAAACAATCACTCTGGTCAAAAACAGCAATTCTGATACGCTGAAGTATTATACTATAATCTCAATTAAAGTCCTAGAAGTGCATTTTACGTCGAAGTAACATGATCCAGTGCATTTTCTTCGTGATTTTACAACGAAAACATTCACTTTCATCTAACACAGCATTTCTGATAAGCAGAGCCGAAGTATTACACTATAAACGCAATTAGAGTACTAGAAGTGAATATTACGCGAAACTAGCATAATCCAGTACAGATCCTGCATGATTTTACAAAGAAACCACCCACTTTCATCTAAAACAGCATTTCTGATAAGCAGAGCCGAAGTATTACACTATAAACGCAATTAGAGCACTAGCAGTGAATATTATGCGAAAATGACATGATCCAATGCATTTTCTGCGTGGTTTTACAACGAAAACACTTACTTTCATCTAACACAGCATTTCTGATAAGCAGAGCCGAAGTATTACACTTTAAACGCAATTAGAGTACCAGAAGTGCATTTTACGTCAAAATAACATCATCCAATGCATTTTCTGCGTGGTTTTAGAAAGAAAACACTCACTTTCATCTAACACAGCATTTCTGATAAGCAGAGCCGAAGTATTACACTTTAAACGCAATTAGAGTACCAGAAGTGCATTTTACGTCAAAATAACATGATCCAATGCATTGTCTACGTCATTTTACAACGAAAACATTCACTTTCATCTAACACAGCATTTCTGATAAGCAGAGCCGAAGTATTACACTTTAAACGCAATTAGAGTACCAGAAGTGCATTTTACGTCAAAATAACATGATCCAATGCATTGTCTACGTCATTTTACAACGAAAACATTCACTTTCATCTAACACAGCATTTCTGATAAGCAGAGCCGAAGTATTACACTATAAACGCAATTAGAGCACTAGGAGTGAATATTATGTGAAAATAACATGATCCAATGCATTTTCTGCATGATTTTACAAAGAAAACACTCACTTCCATTTAACACACCATTTCTGATAAGCAAAGCCGAAGTATTACACTATAAACGCAATTAGAGTCCCAGCAGTGAATATATGTGAAAACAACATCATCCAATGCATTTTCTGCGTGGTTTTAGAAAGAAAACACTCACTTTCATCTAACACAGCATTTCTGATGAGCAGAGCCGAAGTATTACACTATAAACGCAATTAGAGTACCAGATGTGCATTTTACGTCAAAATAACATGATCCAGTGCATTTTCTGCGTGGTTTTACAACGAAAACACTCACTTTCATCTAACACAGCATTTCTGATAAGCAGAGCCGAAGTATTACACTTTAAACGCAATTAGAGCACTAGGAGTGAATATTATGTGAAATAACATGATCCAATGCATTTTCTGCGTGATGATACAAAGGATACATTCACTTTCATCAAAAACAGCAATTGTGATATGCACATACAAAGTATTACACTATAAACGCAATTATAGTACCAGAAGTGCATTTTACGTCAAAATAACATGATCCAATGCATTTTCTGCGTTATTTTACAAAGAAAACAATCACTCTCGTCAAAAACAGCAATCCTGATAAGCAGAGCCGAAGTATTACACTATAAACGCAATTAGAGTACTAGAAGTGAATATTGTGTCAAAATAAAAAGATCCAATACAGATTCTGCGTTATTTTACAAAGAAAACACTCACTTTCATCTAACACAGCATTTCTGATAAGCAGAGCCGAAGTATTACACTTTAAACGCAATTAGAGCACTAGGAGTGAATATTATGTGAAAATAACATGATCCAATGCATTTTCTGCGTGATGATACAAAGGATACATTCACTTTCATCAAAAACAGCAATTGTGATATGCACATACAATAGTATTACACTATAAACGCAATTATAGTACCAGAAGTGCATTTTACGTCAACATAACATGATCCAATGCATTTTCTGCGTGGTTTTACAAAGAAAACAATCACTCTGGTCAAAAGCAGCAATTCTGATACGCTGAAGTATTATACTATAATCTCAATTAAAGTCCTAGAAGTGCATTTACGTCGAAGTAACATGATCGAGTGCATTTTCTTCGTGATTTTACAACGGAAACATTCATTTTCAACAAAAACAGCAATTCTGATAAGCAGAGCCGAAGTATTACACTATAAACGCAATTACAGTACTAGCAGTGAATATTGTGTAAAAATAAAAAAGATCCAATATAGATTCTGCGTGGTTTTACAACGAAAACGCTTACTTTCATCTAACACAGCATTTCTGATAAGCAGAGCCGAAGTATTACACTTTAAACGCAATTAGAGTACCAGAAGTGCATTTTACGTCAAAATAACATGATCCAATGCATTTTTTTCGTGATTTTACAACGGAAAACATTCATTTTCATCAAAAACAGCAATTCTGATATGCACATACAAAGTATTACACTATAAACGCAATTAGAGCACTAGGAGTGAATATTGTGTCAAAATAACAACATCCAATACAGATTCTTCGTGATTTTACAAAGGAAACATTCGTTTTCATCAAAACCAGCAATTCTGATATGCATATACAAAGTATTACACTATAAACGCAATTAGAGCACTAGGAGTGAATATTATGTGAAAATAACATGACCCAATGCATTTTCTGCGTGATGATACAAAAAACCACTTACTCTAGTCGAAAACAGCAGTTCTGATAAGCAGAGCCGAAGTATTACACTTTAAACGCAATTAGAGTACCAGAAGTGCATTTTACGTCAAATAACATGATCCAATGCATTGTCTACGTCATTTTACAACGAAAACATTCACTTTCATCTAACACAGCATTTCTGATAAGCAGAGCCGAAGTATTACACTTTAACGCCAATTAGAGTACCAGAAGTGCATTTTACGTCAAAATAACATGATCCAATGCATTGTCTACGTCATTTTACAACGAAAACATTCACTTTCATCTAACACAGCATTTCTGATAAGCAGAGCCGAAGTATTACACTATAAACGCAATTAGAGCACTAGGAGTGAATATTATGTGAAAATGACATGATCCAATGCATTTTCTGCGTGGTTTTACAAAGAAAACAATCACTCTGGTCAAAAACAGCAATTCTGATACGCTGAAGTCTTATACTATATACGCAATTAGAGCACTAGGAGTGAATATTACACGAAAATAACATGATCCAATGCGTTTTCTTCGTGATTTTACAACGGAAACATTCATTTTCATCAAAAACAGCAATTCTGATAAGCAGAGCCGAAGTATTACACTATAAACGCAATTACAGTACTAGCAGTGAATATTATGTGAAAATGACATGATCCAATGCATTTTCTGCGTGGTTTTACAAAGAAAACAATCACTCTGATCAAAAGCAGCAATTCTGATACGCTGAAGTATTATACTATAATCTCAATTAAAGTCCGAGAAGTGCATTTTACGTCGAAGTAACATGAATCGAGTGCATTTTCTTCGTGATTTTACAACGAAAACTTCACTTTCATCTAACACAGCATTTCTGATAAGCAGAGCCGAAGTATTACACTATAAACGCAATTAGAGCACTAGGAGTGAATATTATGTGAAAATAACATGATCCAATGCATTCTCTGCATGATTTTACAAAGAAAACACTCACTTCCATTTAACACACCATTTCTGATAAGCAAAGCCGAAGTATTGCACTATAAACGCAATTGGAGTACTAGCAGTGAATATTATGTGAAAATGACATGATCCAATGCATTTTCTGCGTGGTTTTACAAAGGAAACAATCACTCTGGTCAAAAACAGCAATTCTGATACGCTGAAGTATTATACTATAAACGCAATTAGAGCACTAGGAAGTGAATATTACATGAAAATAACTTGATCCAATGCGTTTTCTCGTTGATTTTACAACGGAAACATTCATTTTCATCAAAAACAGCAATTCTGATAAGCAGAGCCGAAGTATTACACTATAAACGCAATTACAGTACTAGCAGTGAATATTGTGTCAAAATAAAAAGATCCAATGCATTTTCTGCGTGGTTTTACAACGAAAACACTCATTTTCATCTAACACAGCATTTCTGATAAGCAGAGCCGAAGTATTACACTATAAACGCAATTAGAGCACTAGGAGTGAATAATATGTGAAAATAACATGATCCAATGCATTTTCTGCGTGATGATACAAAGGATACATTCACTTTCATCAAAAACAGCAATTGTGATATGCACATACAAAGTATTACACTATAAACGCAATTATAGTACCAGAAGTGCATTTTACGTCAAAATAACATGATCCAATGCATTTTCTGCGTTATTTTTACAAAGAAAACAATCACTCTCGTCAAAAACAGCAATCCTGATAAGCAGAGCCGAAGTATTACACTATAAACGCAATTAGAGTACTAGAAGTGAATATTGTGTCAAAATAAAAAGATCCAATACAGATTCTGCGTTATTTTACAAAGAAAACACTCACTTTCATCTAACACAGCATTTCTGATAAGCAGAGCCGAAGTATTACACTTTAAACGCAATTAGAGCACTAGGAGTGAATATTATGTGGAAAATAACATGATCCAATGCATTTTCTGCGTGATGATACAAAGGATACATTCACTTTCATCAAAAACAGCAATTGTGATATGCACATACAAAGTATTACACTATAAACGCAATTATAGTACCAGAAGTGCATTTTACGTCAACATAACATGATCCAATGCATTTTCTGCGTGGTTTTTACAAAGAAAACAATCACTCTGGTCAAAAGCAGCAATTCTGATACGCTGAAGTATTATACTATAATCTCAATTAAAGTCCTAGAAGTGCATTTTACGTCGAAGTAACATGATCGAGTGCATTTTCTTCGTGATTTTACAACGGAAACATTCATTTTCAACAAAAACAGCAATTCTGATAAGCAGAGCCGAAGTATTACACTATAAACGCAATTACAGTACTAGCAGTGAATATTGTGTCAAATAAAAAGATCCAATATAGATTCTGCGTGGTTTTACCAACGAAAACGCTTACTTTCATCTAACACAGCATTTCTGATAAGCAGAGCCGAAGTATTACACTTTAAACGCAATTAGAGTACCAGAAGTGCATTTTACGTCAGAATAACATGATCCAATGCATTTTTTTCGTGATTTTACAACGGAAACATTCATTTTCATCAAAAACAGCAATTCTGATATGCACATACAAAGTATTACACTATAAACGCAATTAGAGCACTAGGAGTGGAATATTGTGTCAAAATAACAACATCCAATACAGATTCTTCGTGATTTTACAAAGGAAACATTCGTTATCATCAAAACCAGCAATTCTGATATGCATATACAAAGTATTACACTATAAACGCAATTAGAGCACTAGGAGTGAATATTATGTGAAAATAACATGACCCAATGCATTTTCTGCGTTATGATACAAAAAACCACTTACTCTAGTCGAAAACAGGCAGTTCTGATAAGCAGAGCCGAAGTATTACACTTTAAACCAATTAGAGTACCAGAAGTGCATTTTACGTCAAGATAACATGATCCAATGCATTGTCTACGTCATTTTACAACGAAAACATTCACTTTCATCTAACACAGCATTTCTGATAAGCAGGGCCGAAGTATTACACTATAAACGCAATTAGAGCACTAGGAGTGAATATTATGTGAAAATGACATGATCCAATGCATTTTCTGCGTGGTTTTACAAAGAAAACAATCACTCTGGTCAAAAACAGCAATTCTGATACGCTGAAGTCTTATACTATAAACGCAATTAGAGCACCAGGAGTGAATATTACACGAAAATAACATGATCCAATGCGTTTTCTTCGTGATTTTACAACGGAAACATTCATTTCATCAAAAACAGCAATTCTGATAAGCAGAGCCGAAGTATTACACTATAAACGCAATTACAGTACTACGTGAATATTATGTGAAAATGACATGATCCAATGCATTTTCTACGTGGGTTTTACAAAGAAAACAATCACTCTGATCAAAAGCAGCAATTCAGATACGCTGAAGTATTATACTATAATCTCAATAAAGTCCTAGAAGTGCATTTTACGTCGAAGTAACATGATCGAGTGCATTTTCTTCGTGATTTTACAACGAAAACATTCACTTTCATCTAACACAGCATTTCTGATAAGCAGAGGCGAAGTATTACACTATAAACGCAATTAGAGCACTAGGAGTGAATATTATGTGAAAATAACATGATCCAATGCATTTTCTGCGTGATGATACAAAGGATACATTCACTTTCATCAAAAACAGCAATTGTGATATGCACATACAAAGTATTACACTATAAACGCAATTATAGTACCAGAAGTGCATTTTACGTCAACATAACATGATCCAATGCATTTTCTGCGTGGTTTTACAAAGAAAACAATCACTCTGGTCAAAAGCAGCAATTCTGATACGCTGAAGTATTATACTATAATCTCAATTAAAGTCCTAGAAGTGCATTTTACGTCGAAGTAACATGATCGAGTGCATTTTCTTCGTGATTTTACAACGGAAACATTCATTTTCAACAAAAACAGCAATTCTGATAAGCAGAGCCGAAGTATTACAGTATAAACGCAATTACAGTACTAGCAGTGAATATTGTGTCAAAATAAAAAGATCCAATATAGATTCTGCGTGGTTTTACAACGAAAACGCTTATTTTCATCTAACACAGCATTTCTGATAAGCAGAGCCGAAGTATTACACTATAAACGCAATTAGAGCACTAGGAGTGAATATTATGTGAAAATAACATGACCCAATGCATTTTCTGCGTGATGATACAAAAAACCACTTACTCTAGTCGAAAACAGCAGTTCTGATAAGCAGAGCCGAAGTATTACACTATAAACGCAATTAGAGTACTAGAAGTGAATATTACGCGAAACTAGCATAATCCAGTACAGATCCTGCATGATTTTACAAAGAAACCACCCACTTTCATCCAAAACAGCATTTCTGATAAGCAGAGCCGAAGTATTACACTATAAACGCAATTAGAGCACTAGCAGTGAATATTATGCGAAAATGACATGATCCAATGCATTTTCTGCGTGGTTTTACAACGAAAACACTTACTTTCATCTAACACAGCATTTCTGATAAGCAGAGCCGAAGTATTACACTTTAAACGCAATTAGAGTACCAGAAGTGCATTTTACGTCAAAATAACATCATCCAATGCATTTTCTGCGTGGTTTTAGAAAGAAAACACTCACTTTCATCTAACACAGCATTTCTGATAAGCAGAGCCGAAGTATTACACTTTAAACGCAATTAGAGTACCAGAAGTGCATTTTACGTCAAAATAACATGATCCAATGCATTGTCTACGTCATTTTACAACGAAAACATTCACTTTCATCTAACACAGCATTTCTGATAAGCAGAGCCGAAGTATTACACTATAAACGCAATTAGAGCACTAGGAGTGAATATTATGTGAAAATAACATGATCCAATGCATTTTCTGCATGATTTTACAAAGAAAACACTCACTTCCATTTAACACACCATTTCTGATAAGCAAAGCCGAAGTATTGCACTATAAACGCAATTAGAGGACTAGCAGTGAATATTATGTGAAAATGACATGATCCAATGCATTTTCTGCGTGGTTTTACAAAGGAAACAATCACTCTGGTCAAAAACAGCAATTCTGATACGCTGAAGTATTATACTATAAACGCAATTAGAGCACTACGAGTGAATATTACATGAAAATAACATGATCCAATGCGTTTTCTTCGTGATTTTACAACGGAAACATTCATTTTCATCAAAAACAGCAATTCTGATAAGCAGAGCCGAAGTATTACACTATAAACGCAATTACAGTACTAGCAGTGAATATTATGTGAAAATGACATGATCCAATGCATTTTCTGCGTGGTTTTACAAAGAAAACACTTACTTTCATCTAACACAGCATTTCTGATAAGCAGAGCCGAAGTATTACACTATAAACGCAATTAGAGTACTAGAAGTGAATATTACGCGAAACTAGCATAATCCAGTACAGATCCTGCATGATTTTACAAAGAAACCACTCACTTTCATCTAAAACAGCATTTCTGATAAGCAGAGCCGAAGTATTACACTATAAACGCAATTAGAGCACTAGCAGTGAATATTATGCGAAAATGACATGATCCAATGCATTTTCTGCGTGGTTTTACAACGAAAACACTTACTTTCATCTAACACAGCATTTCTGATAAGCAGAGCCGAAGTATTACACTTTAAACGCAATTAGAGCACTAGCAGTGAATATTATGCGAAAATGACATGATCCAATGCATTTTCTGCGTGGTTTTACAACGAAAACACTTACTTTCATCTAACACAGCATTTCTGATAAGCAGAGCCGAAGTATTACACTATAAACGCAATTAGAGCACTAGGAGTGAATATTATGTGAAAATGACATGATCCAATGCATTTTCTGCGTGGTTTTACAAAGAAAACAATCACTCTGGTCAAAAACAGCAATTCTGATACGCTGAAGTCTTATACTATAAACGCAATTAGAGCACTAGGAGTGAATATTACATGAAAATAACATGATCCAATGCGTTTTCTTCGTGATTTTACAACGGAAACATTCATTTTCATCAACAACAGCAATTCTGATAAGCAGAGCCGAAGTATTACACTATAAACGCAATTACAGTACTAGCAGTGAATATTATGTGAAAATGACATGATCCAATGCATTTTCTGCGTTATTTTACAAAGAAAACAATCACTCTCGTCAAAAACAGCAATCCTGATAAGCAGAGCCGAAGTTTTACACTATAAACGCAATTAGAGTACTAGAAGTGAATATTACGCGAAACTAGCATAATCCAGTACAGATCCTGCATGATTTTACAAAGAAACCACTCACTTTCATCTAAAACAGCATTTCTGATAAGCAGAGCCGAAGTATTACACTATAAACGCAATTAGAGTACCAGAAGTGCATTTTACGTCAAAATAACATGATCCAATGCATTGTCTACGTCATTTTACAACGAAAACATTCACTTTCATCTAACACAGCATTTCTGATAAGCAGAGCCGAAGTATTACACTATAAACGCAATTGGAGTACCAGATGTGCATTTTACGTCAAAATAACATGATCCAGTGCATTTTCTGCGTGGTTTTACAACGAAAACACTCACTTTCATCTAACACAGCATTTCTGATAAGCAGAGCCGAAGTATTACACTATAAACGCAATTAGAGCACTAGGAGTGAATATTATGTGAAAATAACATGATCCAATGCATTTTCTGCGTGATGATACAAAGGATACATTCACTTTCATCAAAAACAGCAATTGTGATATGCACATACAAAGTATTACACTATAAACGCAATTATAGTACCAGAAGTGCATTTTACGTCAAAATAACATGATCCAATGCATTTTCTGCGTTATTTTACAAAGAAAACAATCACTCTCGTCAAAAACAGCAATCCTGATAAGCAGAGCCGAAGTATTACACTATAAACGCAATTAGAGTACTAGAAGTGAATATTGTGTCAAAATAAAAAGATCCAATACAGATTCTGCGTTATTTTACAAAGAAAACACTCACTTTCATCTAACACAGCATTTCTGATAAGCAGAGCCGAAGTATTACACTTTAAACGCAATTAGAGCACTAGGAGTGAATATTATGTGAAAATAACATGATCCAATGCATTTTCTGCGTGATGATACAAAGGATACATTCACTTTCATCAAAAACAGCAATTGTGATATGCACATACAAAGTATTACACTATAAACGCAATTATAGTACCAGAAGTGCATTTTACGTCAACATAACATGATCCAATGCATTGTCTACGTCATTTTACAACGAAAACATTCACTTTCATCTAACACAGCATTTCTGATAAGCAGAGCCGAAGTATTACACTATAAACGCAATTAGAGAACTAGGAGTGCATTTTACGTCAGAATAACATGATCCAATGCATTTTTTTCGTGATTTTACAACGGAAACATTCATTTTCATCAAAAACAGCAATTCTGATATGCACATACAAAGTATTACGCTATAAACGCAATTAGAGCACTAGGAGTGAATATTGTGTCAAAATAACAACATCCAATACAGATTCTTCGTGATTTTACAAAGGAAACACTCACTTTCATCTAACACAGCATTTCTGATAAGCTGAAACAAACTATTACACTATAAACGCAATTAGAGCACTAGCAGTGAATATTATGTGAAAATGACATGATCCAATGCATTTTCTGCGTGGTTTTACAAAGAAAACACTTACTTTCATCTAACACACCATTTCTGATAAGCAGAGCCGAATTATTGCACTATAAACGCAATTACAGTACTAGCAGTGAATATTATGTGAAAATGACATGATCCAATGCATTTTCTGCGTGGTTTTACAAAGAAAACAATCACTCTGGTCAAAAACAGCAATTCTGATACGCTGAAGTATTATACTATAAACGCAATTAGAGCACTAGGAGTGAATATTACATGAAAATAACATGATCCAATGCGTTTTCTTCGTGATTTTACAACGGAAACATTCATTTTCATCAAAAACAGCAATTCTGATAAGCAGAGCCGAAGTATTACACTATAAACGCAATTAGAGTACTAGAAGTGAATATTACGCGAAACTAGCATAATCCAGTACAGATCCTGCATGATTTTACAAAGAAACCACTCACTTTCATCTAACACAGCATTTGTGATAAGCAGAGCCGAAGTATTACACTATAAACGCAATTACAGTACTAGCAGTGAATATTATGTGAAAATGACATGATCCAATGCATTTTCTGCGTGGTTTTACAAAGAAAACAATCACTCTGGTCAAAAGCAGCAATTCTGATACGCTGAACTATTATACTATAATCTCAATTAAAGTCCTAGGAGTGCATTTTACGTCGAAGTAACATGATCGAGTGCATTTTCTTCGTGATTTTACAACGAAAACATTCACTTTCATCTAACACAGCATTTCTGATAAGCAGAGCCGAAGTATTTCACTATAAACGCAATTAGAGCACTAGGAGTGAATATTATGTGAAAATAACATGATCCAATGCATTTTCTGCATGATTTTACAAAGAAAACACTCACTTCCATCTAACACAGCATTTCTGATAAGCAGAGCCGAAGTATTACACTATAAACGCAATTAGAGCACTAGCAGTGAATATTATGCGAAAATGACATGATCCAATGCATTTTCTGCGTGGTTTTACAACGAAAACACTTACTTTCATCTAACACAGCATTTCTGATAAGCAGAGCCGAAGTATTACACTTTAAACGCAATTAGAGTACTAGAAGTGAATATTATGTGCAAATAACATGATCCAATGCATTTTCTTCGTGATTTTACAAAGGATACATTCATTTTCATCAAAAACAGCAATTCTGATATGCACATACAAAGTATTACACTTTAAACGCAATTAGAGTACCAGAAGTTCATTTTACGTCAAAATAACATGATCCAATGCATTGTCTACATCATTTTACAACGAAAACATTCACTTTCATCTAACACAGCATTTCTGATAAGCAGAGCCGAAGTATTACACTATAAACGCAATTAGAGCACTAGGAGTGAATATTATGTGAAAATAACATGATCCAATGCATTTTCTGCGTGATTTTACAAAGAAACCACTCACTTTCATCTAACACAGCATTTCTGATAAGCTGAAACAAACTATTACACTATAAACGCAATTAGAGCACTAGCAGTGAATATTATGTGAAAATGACATGATCCAATGCATTTTCTGCGTGGTTTTACAAAGAAAACACTTACTTTCATCTAACACACCATTTCTGATAAGCAGAGCCGAAGTATTGCACTATAAACGCAATTAGAGCACTAGCAGTGAATATTATGCGAAAATGACATGATCCAATGCATTTTCTGCGTGGTTTTACAACGAAAACACTTACTTTCATCTAACACAGCATTTCTGATAAGCAGAGCCGAAGTATTACACTTTAAACGCAATTAGAGTACTAGAAGTGAATATTATGTGCAAATAACATGATCCAATGCATTTTCTTCGTGATTTTACAAAGGATACATTCATTTTCATCAAAAACAGCAATTCTGATATGCACATACAAAGTATTACACTTTAAACGCAATTAGAGTACCAGAAGTTCATTTTACGTCAAAATAACATGATCCAATGCATTGTCTACATCATTTTACAACGAAAACATTCACTTTCATCTAACACAGCATTTCTGATAAGCAGAGCCGAAGTATTACACTATAAACGCAATTAGAGCACTAGGAGTGAATATTATGTGAAAATAACATGATCCAATGCATTTTCTGCGTGATTTTACAAAGAAACCACTCACTTTCATCTAACACAGCATTTCTGATAAGCTGAAACAAACTATTACACTATAAACGCAATTAGAGCACTAGCAGTGAATATTATGTGAAAATGACATGATCCAATGCATTTTCTGCGTGGTTTTACAAAGAAAACACTTACTTTCATCTAACACACCATTTCTGATAAGCAGAGCCGAAGTATTGCACTATAAACGCAATTACAGTACTAGCAGTGAATATTATGTGAAAATGACATGATCCAATGCATTTTCTGCGTGGTTTTACAAAGAAAACAATCACTCTGGTCAAAAACAGCAATTCTGATACGCTGAAGTATTATACTATAAACGCAATTAGAGCACTAGGAGTGAATATTATGCGAAAATGACATGATCCAATGCATTGTCTACATCATTTTACAACGAAAACATTCACTTTCATCAAAAACAGCAATTCTGATAAGCAGAGCCGAAGTATTACACTATAAACGCAATTAGAGTACTAGAAGTGAATATTACGCGAAACTAGCATAATCCAGTACAGATCCTGCATGATTTTACAAAGAAACCACTCACTTTCATCTAACACAGCATTTGTGATAAGCAGAGCCGAAGTATTACACTATAAACGCAATTAGAGCACTAGCAGTGAATATTATGTGAAAATAACATGATCCAATGCATTTTCTGCGTGATTTTACAAAGAAACCAATCACTTTCATCTAACACAGCATTTCTGATAAGCTGAAACAAACTATTACACTATAAACGCAATTAGAGCACTAGCAGTGAATATTATGTGAAAATGACATGATCCAATGCATTTTCTGCGTGGTTTTACAAAGAAAACACTTACTTTCATCTAACACACCATTTCTGATAAGCAGAGCCGAATTATTGCACTATAAACGCAATTACAGTACTAGCAGTGAATATTATGTGAAAATGACATGATCCAATGCATTTTCTGCGTGGTTTTACAAAGAAAACAATCACTCTGGTCAAAAACAGCAATTCTGATACGCTGAAGTATTATACTATAAACGCAATTAGAGCACTAGGAGTGAATATTACATGAAAATAACATGATCCAATGCGTTTTCTTCGTGATTTTACAACGGAAACCTTCATTTTCATCAAAAACAGCAATTCTGATAAGCAGAGCCGAAGTATTACACTATAAACGCAATTAGAGTACTAGAAGTGAATATTACGCGAAACTAGCATAATCCAGTACAGATCCTGCATGATTTTACAAAGAAACCACTCACTTTCATCTAACACAGCATTTGTGATAAGCAGAGCCGAAGTATTACACTATAAACGCAATTACAGTACTAGCAGTGAATATTATGTGAAAATGACATGATCCAATGCATTTTCTGCGTGGTTTTACAAAGAAAACAATCACTCTGGTCAAAAGCAGCAATTCTGATACGCTGAAGTATTATACTATAATCTCAATTAAAGTCCTAGGAGTGCATTTTACGTCGAAGTAACATGATCCAATGCATTTTCTGCGTGATTTTACAAAGAAACCACTCACTTTCATCTAACACAGCATTTCTGATAAGCAGAGCCGAAGTATTACACTGTAAACGCAATTAGAGCACTAGGAGTGAATATTATGTGAAAATAACATGGTCCAATGCATTTTCTGCGTGATTTTACAAAGAAACCACTCACTTTCATCTAACACAGCATTTCTGATAAGCAGAGCCGAAGTATTACACTTTAAACGCAATTAGAGCACTAGGAGTGAATATTATGTGAAAATAACATGGTCCAATGCATTTTCTGCGTGATTTTACAAAGAAACCACTCACTTTCATCTAACACAGCATTTGTGATAAGCAGAGCCGAAGTATTACACTATAAACGCAATTAGAGCACTAGGAGTGAATATTATGTGAAAATGACATGATCCAATGCATTTTCTGCGTGGTTTTACAAAGAAAACAATCACTCTGGTCAAAAACAGCAATTCTGATACGCTGAAGTCTTATACTATAAACGCAATTAGAGCACTAGGAGTGAATATTACATGAAAATAACATGATCCAATGCGTTTTCTTCGTGATTTTACAACGGAAACATTCATTTTCATCAAAAACAGCAATTCTGATAAGCAGAGCCGAAGTATTACACTATAAACGCAATTACAGTACTAGCAGTGAATATTATGTGAAAATGACATGATCCAATGCATTTTCTGCGTGGTTTTACAAAGAAAACACTTACTTTCATCTAACACAGCATTTCTGATAAGCAGAGCCGAAGTATTACACTATAAACGCAATTAGAGTACTAGAAGTGAATATTACGCGAAACTAGCATAATCCAGTACAGATCCTGCATGATTTTACAAAGAAACCACCCACTTTCATCTAAAACAGCATTTCTGATAAGCAGAGCCGAAGTATTACACTATAAACGCAATTAGAGCACTAGCAGTGAATATTATGCGAAAATGACATGATCCAATGCATTTTCTGCGTGGTTTTACAACGAAAACACTTACTTTCATCTAACACAGCATTTCTGATAAGCAGAGCCGAAGTATTACACTTTAAACGCAATTAGAGTACTAGAAGTGAATACTATGTGCAAATAACATGATCCAATGCATTTTCTTCGTGATTTTACAAAGGATACATTCATTTTCATCAAAAACAGCAATTCTGATATGCACATACAAAGTATTACACTTTAAACGCAATTAGAGTACCAGAAGTGCATTTTACGTCAAAATAACATGATCCAATGCATTGTCTACATCATTTTACAACGAAAACATTCACTTTCATCTAACACAGCATTTCTGATAAGCAGAGCCGAAGTATTACACTATAAACGCAATTAGAGCACTAGGAGTGAATATTATGTGAAAATAACATGATCCAATGCATTTTCTGCGTGATTTTACAAAGAAACCAATCACTTTCATCTAACACAGCATTTCTGATAAGCAGCGCCGAAGTATTACACTATAAACGCAATTAGAGCACTAGGAGTGAATATTATGTGAAAATAACATGATCCAATGCATTTTCTGCGTGATTTTACAAAGAAACCAATCACTTTCATCTAACACAGCATTTCTGATAAGCTGAAACAAACTATTACACTATAAACGCAATTAGAGCACTAGCAGTGAATATTATGTGAAAATGACATGATCCAATGCATTTTCTGCGTGGTTTTACAAAGAAAACACTTACTTTCATCTAACACACCATTTCTGATAAGCAGAGCCGAAGTATTGCACTATAAACGCAATTACAGTACTAGCAGTGAATATTATGTGAAAATGACATGATCCAATGCATTTTCTGCGTGGTTTTACAAAGAAAACAATCACTCTGGTCAAAAACAGCAATTCTGATACGCTGAAGTATTATACTATAAACGCAATTAGAGCACTAGGAGTGAATATTACATGAAAATAACATGATCCAATGCGTTTTCTTCGAGATTTTACAACGGAAACATTCATTTTCATCAAAAACAGCAATTCTGATAAGCAGAGCCGAAGTATTACACTATAAACGCAATTAGAGTACTAGAAGTGAATATTACGCGAAACTAGCATAATCCAGTACAGATCCTGCATGATTTTACAAAGAAACCACTCACTTTCATCTAACACAGCATTTGTGATAAGCAGAGCCGAAGTATTACACTATAAACGCAATTAGAGCACTAGGAGTGAATATTATGTGAAAGTAACATGATCCAATGCATTTTCTTCGTGATTTTACAAAGGATACATTCGTTTTCATCAAAAGCAGCAATTCTGATATGCATATACAAAGTATTACAATATAAACGCAATTAGAGCACTAGGAGTGAATATTATGTGAAAATAACATGACCCAATGCATTTTCTGCGTGATGATACAAAAAACCACTTACTCTAGTCGAAAACAGCAGTTCTGATAAGCAGAGCCGAAGTATTACACTATAAACGCAATTAGAGCACTAGGAGTGAATATTATGTGAAAGTAACATGATCCAATGCATTTTCTTCGTGATTTTACAAAGGAAACATTCGTTTTCATCAAAAGCAGCAATTCTGATATGCATATACAAAGTATTACAATATAAACGCAATTAGAGCACTAGGAGTGAATATTATGTGAAAATAACATGATCCAATGCATTTTCTGCGTGGTTTTACAAAGAAAACAATCACTCTGGTCAAAAACAGCAATTCTGATACGCTGAAGTCTTATACTATAAACGCAATTAGAGCACTAGGAGTGAATATTACATGAAAATAACATGATCCAATGCGTTTTCTTCGTGATTTTACAACGGAAACATTCATTTTCATCAAAAACAGCAATTCTGATAAGCAGAGCCGAAGTATTACACTATAAACGCAATTACAGTACTAGCAGTGAATATTATGTGAAAATGACATGATCCAATGCATTTTCTGCGTGGTTTTACAAAGAAAACACTTACTTTCATCTAACACAGCATTTCTGATAAGCAGAGCCGAAGTATTACACTATAAACGCAATTAGAGTACTAGAAGTGAATATTACGCGAAACTAGCATAATCCAGTACAGATCCTGCATGATTTTACAAAGAAACCACTCACTTTCATCTAAAACAGCATTTCTGATAAGCAGAGCCGAAGTATTACACTATAAACGCAATTACAGTACTAGCAGTGAATATTGTGTCAAAATAAAAAGATCCAATACAGATTCTGCGTGGTTTACAACGAAAACGCTTACTTTCATCTAACACAGCATTTCTGATAAGCAGAGCCGAAGTATTACACTTTAAACGCAATTAGAGTCCCAGCAGTGAATATATGTGAAAACAACATCATCCAATGCATTTTCTGCGTGGTTTTAGAAAGAAAACACTCACTTTCATCTAACACAGCATTTCTGATAAGCAGAGCCGAAGTATTACACTTTAAACGCAATTAGAGTACCAGAAGTGCATTTTACGTCAAAATAACATGATCCAATGCATTGTCTACGTCATTTTACAACGAAAACATTCACTTTCATCTAACACAGCATTTCTGATAAGCAGAGCCGAAGTATTACACTATAAACGCAATTAGAGTACTAGAAGTGAATATTACGCGAAACTAGCATAATCCAGTACAGATCCTGCATGATTTTACAAAGAAACCACTCACTTTCATCTAACACAGCATTTGTGATAAGCAGAGCCGAAGTATTACACTATAAACGCAATTAGAGCACTAGGAGTGAATATTATGTGAAAGTAACATGATCCAATGCATTTTCTTCGTGATTTTACAAAGGAAACATTCGTTTTCATCAAAAGCAGCAATTCTGATATGCATATACAAAGTATTACAATATAAACGCAATTAGAGCACTAGGAGTGAATATTATGTGAAAATAACATGACCCAATGCATTTTCTGCGTGATGATACAAAAAACCACTTACTCTAGTCGAAAACAGCAGTTCTGATAAGCAGAGCCGAAGTATTACACTATAAACGCAATTAGAGCACTAGGAGTGAATATTATGTGAAAGTAACATGATCCAATGCATTTTCTTCGTGATTTTACAAAGGAAACATTCGTTTTCATCAAAAGCAGCAATTCTGATATGCATATACAAAGTATTACAATATAAACGCAATTAGAGCACTAGGAGTGAATATTATGTGAAAATAACATGATCCAATGCATTTTCTGCGTGTTTTACAAAGAAAACAATCACTCTGGTCAAAAACAGCAATTCTGATACGCTGAAGTCTTATACTATAAACGCAATTAGAGCACTAGGAGTGAATATTACATGAAAATAACATGATCCAATGCGTTTTCTTCGTGATTTTACAACGGAAACATTCATTTTCATCAAAACAGCAATTCTGATAAGCAGAGCCGAAGTATTACACTATAAACGCAATTACAGTACTAGCAGTGAATATTATGTGAAAATGACATGATCCAATGCATTTTCTGCGTGGTTTTACAAAGAAAACACTTACTTTCATCTAACACAGCATTTCTGATAAGCAGAGCCGAAGTATTACACTATAAACGCAATTAGAGTACTAGAAGTGAATATTACGCGAAACTAGCATAATCCAGTACAGATCCTGCATGATTTTACAAAGAAACCACTCACTTTCATCTAAAACAGCATTTCTGATAAGCAGAGCCGAAGTATTACACTATAAACGCAATTACAGTACTAGCAGTGAATATTGTGTCAAAATAAAAAGATCCAATACAGATTCTGCGTGGTTTTACAACGAAAACGCTTACTTTCATCTAACACAGCATTTCTGATAAGCAGAGCCGAAGTATTACACTTTAAACGCAATTAGAGTGTCCCAGCAGTGAATATATGTGAAAACAACATCATCCAATGCATTTTCTGCGTGGTTTTACAAAGAAAACACTCACTTTCATCTAACACAGCATTTCTGATAAGCAGAGCCGAAGTATTACACTTTAAACGCAATTAGAGTACCAGAAGTGCATTTTACGTCAAAATAACATGATCCAATGCATTGTCTACGTCATTTTACAACGAAAACATTCACTTTCATCTAACACAGCATTTCTGATAAGCAGAGCCGAAGTATTACACTATAAACGCAATTAGAGCACTAGGAGTGAATATTATGTGAAAATAACATGATCCAATGCATTTTCTGCATGATTTTACAAAGAAAACACTCACTTCCATTTAACACACCATTTCTGATAAGCAAAGCCGAAGTATTGCACTATAAACGCAATTAGAGCACTAGGAGTGAATATTATGTGAAAATAACATGGTCCAATGCATTTTCTGCGTGATTTTACAAAGAAACCACTCACTTTCATCTAACACAGCATTTCTGATAAGCAGAGCCGAAGTATTACACTTTAAACGCAATTAGAGCACTAGGAGTGAATATTATGTGAAAATAACATGGTCCAATGCATTTTCTGCGTGATTTTACAAAGAAAACAATCACTCTGGTCAAAAGCAGCAATTCTGATACGCTGAAGTATTATACTATAATCTCAATTAAAGTCCTAGGAGTGCATTTTACGTCGAAGTAACATGATCCAATGCATTTTCTGCGTGATTTTACAAAGAAACCACTCACTTTCATCTAACACAGCATTTCTGATAAGCAGAGCCGAAGTATTACACTGTAAACGCAATTAGAGCACTAGGAGTGAATATTATGTGAAAATAACATGGTCCAATGCATTTTCTGCGTGATTTTACAAAGAAACCACTCACTTTCATCTAACACAGCATTTCTGATAAGCAGAGCCGAAGTATTACACTTTAAACGCAATTAGAGCACTAGGAGTGAATATTATGTGAAAATAACATGGTCCAATGCATTTTCTGCGTGATTTTACAAAGAAACCACTCACTTTCATCTAACACAGCATTTGTGATAAGCAGAGCCGAAGTATTACACTATAAACGCAATTAGAGCACTAGGAGTGAATATTATGTGAAAATGACATGATCCAATGCATTTTCTGCGTGGTTTTACAAAGAAAACAATCACTCTGGTCAAAAACAGCAATTCTGATACGCTGAAGTCTTATACTATAAACGCAATTAGAGCACTAGGAGTGAATATTACATGAAAATAACATGATCCAATGCGTTTTCTTCGTGATTTTACAACGGAAACATTCATTTTCATCAAAAACAGCAATTCTGATAAGCAGAGCCGAAGTATTACACTATAAACGCAATTACAGTACTAGCAGTGAATATTATGTGAAAATGACATGATCCAATGCATTTTCTGCGTGGTTTTACAAAGAAAACACTTACTTTCATCTAACACAGCATTTCTGATAAGCAGAGCCGAAGTATTACACTATAAACGCAATTAGAGTACTAGAAGTGAATATTACGCGAAACTAGCATAATCCAGTACAGATCCTGCATGATTTTACAAAGAAACCACCCACTTTCATCTAAAACAGCATTTCTGATAAGCAGAGCCGAAGTATTACACTATAAACGCAATTAGAGCACTAGCAGTGAATATTATGCGAAAATGACATGATCCAATGCATTTTCTGCGTGGTTTTACAACGAAAACACTTACTTTCATCTAACACAGCATTTCTGATAAGCAGAGCCGAAGTATTACACTTTAAACGCAATTAGAGTACTAGAAGTGAATACTATGTGCAAATAACATGATCCAATGCATTTTCTTCGTGATTTTACAAAGGATACATTCATTTTCATCAAAAACAGCAATTCTGATATGCACATACAAAGTATTACACTTTAAACGCAATTAGAGTACCAGAAGTGCATTTTACGTCAAAATAACATGATCCAATGCATTGTCTACATCATTTTACAACGAAAACATTCACTTTCATCTAACACAGCATTTCTGATAAGCAGAGCCGAAGTATTACACTATAAACGCAATTAGAGCACTAGGAGTGAATATTATGTGAAAATAACATGATCCAATGCATTTTCTGCGTGATTTTACAAAGAAACCAATCACTTTCATCTAACACAGCATTTCTGATAAGCAGCGCCGAAGTATTACACTATAAACGCAATTAGAGCACTACGAGTGAATATTATGTGAAAATAACATGATCCAATGCATTTTCTGCGTGATTTTACAAAGAAACCAATCACTTTCATCTAACACAGCATTTCTGATAAGCTGAAACAAACTATTACACTATAAACGCAATTAGAGCACTAGCAGTGAATATTATGTGAAAATGACATGATCCAATGCATTTTCTGCGTGGTTTTACAAAGAAAACAATCACTCTGGTCAAAAACAGCAATTCTGATACGCTGAAGTATTATACTATAAACGCAATTAGAGCACTAGGAGTGAATATTACATGAAAATAACATGATCCAATGCGTTTTCTTCGAGATTTTACAACGGAAACATTCATTTTCATCAAAAACAGCAATTCTGATAAGCAGAGCCGAAGTATTACACTATAAACGCAATTAGAGTACTAGAAGTGAATATTACGCGAAACTAGCATAATCCAGTACAGATCCTGCATGATTTTACAAAGAAACCACTCACTTTCATCTAACACAGCATTTGTGATAAGCAGAGCCGAAGTATTACACTATAAACGCAATTAGAGCACTAGGAGTGAATATTATGTGAAAGTAACATGATCCAATGCATTTTCTTCGTGATTTTACAAAGGAAACATTCGTTTTCATCAAAAGCAGCAATTCTGATATGCATATACAAAGTATTACAATATAAACGCAATTAGAGCACTAGGAGTGAATATTATGTGAAAATAACATGACCCAATGCATTTTCTGCGTGATGATACAAAAAACCACTTACTCTAGTCGAAAACAGCAGTTCTGATAAGCAGAGCCGAAGTATTACACTATAAACGCAATTAGAGCACTAGGAGTGAATATTATGTGAAAATGACATGATCCAATGCATTTTCTTCGTGATTTTACAAAGGAAACATTCGTTTTCATCAAAAGCAGCAATTCTGATATGCATATACAAAGTATTACACTATAAACGCAATTAGAGCACTAGGAGTGAATATTATGTGAAAATAACATGATCCAATGCATTTTCTGCGTGGTTTTACAAAGAAAACAATCACTCTGGTCAAAAACAGCAATTCTGATACGCTGAAGTCTTATACTATAAACGCAATTAGAGCACTAGGAGTGAATATTACATGAAAATAACATGATCCAATGCGTTTTCTTCGTGATTTTACAACGGAAACATTCATTTTCATCAAAAACAGCAATTCTGATAAGCAGAGCCGAAGTATTACACTATAAACGCAATTACAGTACTAGCAGTGAATATTATGTGAAAATGACATGATCCAATGCATTTTCTGCGTGGTTTTACAAAGAAAACACTTACTTTCATCTAACACAGCATTTCTGATAAGCAGAGCCGAAGTATTACACTATAAACGCAATTAGAGTACTAGAAGTGAATATTACGCGAAACTAGCATAATCCAGTACAGATCCTGCATGATTTTACAAAGAAACCACTCACTTTCATCTAAAACAGCATTTCTGATAAGCAGAGCCGAAGTATTACACTATAAACGCAATTACAGTACTAGCAGTGAATATTGTGTCAAAATAAAAAGATCCAATACAGATTCTGCGTGGTTTTACAACGAAAACGCTTACTTTCATCTAACACAGCATTTCTGATAAGCAGAGCCGAAGTATTACACTTTAAACGCAATTAGAGTCCCAGCAGTGAATATATGTGAAAACAACATCATCCAATGCATTTTCTGCGTGGTTTTAGAAAGAAAACACTCACTTTCATCTAACACAGCATTTCTGATAAGCAGAGCCGAAGTATTACACTTTAAACGCAATTAGAGTACCAGAAGTGCATTTTACGTCAAAATAACATGATCCAATGCATTGTCTACGTCATTTTACAACGAAAACATTCACTTTCATCTAACACAGCATTTCTGATAAGCAGAGCCGAAGTATTACACTATAAACGCAATTAGAGTACTAGAAGTGAATATTACGCGAAACTAGCATAATCCAGTACAGATCCTGCATGATTTTACAAAGAAACCACTCACTTTCATCTAACACAGCATTTGTGATAAGCAGAGCCGAAGTATTACACTATAAACGCAATTAGAGCACTAGGAGTGAATATTATGTGAAAGTAACATGATCCAATGCATTTTCTTCGTGATTTTACAAAGGAAACATTCGTTTTCATCAAAAGCAGCAATTCTGATATGCATATACAAAGTATTACAATATAAACGCAATTAGAGCACTAGGAGTGAATATTATGTGAAAATAACATGATCCAATGCATTTTCTGCATGATTTTACAAAGAAAACACTCACTTCCATTTAACACACCATTTCTGATAAGCAAAGCCGAAGTATTGCACTATAAACGCAATTAGAGCACTAGGAGTGAATATTATGTGAAAATAACATGGTCCAATGCATTTTCTGCGTGATTTTACAAAGAAACCACTCACTTTCATCTAACACAGCATTTGTGATAAGCAGAGCCGAAGTATTACACTATAAACGCAATTAGAGTACTAGAAGTGAATATTACGCGAAACTAGCATAATCCAGTACAGATCCTGCATGATTTTACAAAGAAACCACTCACTTTCATCTAAAACAGCATTTCTGATAAGCAGAGCCGAAGTATTACACTATAAACGCAATTACAGTACTAGCAGTGAATATTGTGTCAAAATAAAAAGATCCAATACAGATTCTGCGTGGTTTTACAACGAAAACGCTTACTTTCATCTAACACAGCATTTCTGATAAGCAGAGCCGAAGTATTACACTTTAAACGCAATTAGAGTCCCAGCAGTGAATATATGTGAAAACAACATCATCCAATGCATTTTCTGCGTGGTTTTAGAAAGAAAACACTCACTTTCATCTAACACAGCATTTCTGATAAGCAGAGCCGAAGTATTACACTTTAAACGCAATTAGAGTACCAGAAGTGCATTTTACGTCAAAATAACATGATCCAATGCATTGTCTACGTCATTTTACAACGAAAACATTCACTTTCATCTAACACAGCATTTCTGATAAGCAGAGCCGAAGTATTACACTATAAACGCAATTAGAGCACTAGGAGTGAATATTATGTGAAAATAACATGATCCAATGCATTTTCTGCATGATTTTACAAAGAAAACACTCACTTCCATTTAACACACCATTTCTGATAAGCAAAGCCGAAGTATTGCACTATAAACGCAATTAGAGCACTAGGAGTGAATATTATGTGAAAATAACATGGTCCAATGCATTTTCTGCGTGATTTTACAAAGAAACCACTCACTTTCATCTAACACAGCATTTCTGATAAGCAGAGCCGAAGTATTACACTTTAAACGCAATTAGAGCACTAGGAGTGAATATTATGTGAAAATAACATGGTCCAATGCATTTTCTGCGTGATTTTACAAAGAAAACAATCACTCTGGTCAAAAGCAGCAATTCTGATACGCTGAAGTATTATACTATAATCTCAATTAAAGTCCTAGAAGTGAATATTACGCGAAACTAGCATAATCCAGTACAGATCCTGCATGATTTTACAAAGAAACCACCCACTTTCATCTAAAACAGCATTTCTGATAAGCAGAGCCGAAGTATTACACTATAAACGCAATTAGAGCACTAGCAGTGAATATTATGCGAAAATGACATGATCCAATGCATTTTCTGCGTGGTTTTACAACGAAAACACTTACTTTCATCTAACACAGCATTTCTGATAAGCAGAGCCGAAGTATTACACTTTAAACGCAATTAGAGTACTAGAAGTGAATACTATGTGCAAATAACATGATCCAATGCATTTTCTTCGTGATTTTACAAAGGATACATTCATTTTCATCAAAAACAGCAATTCTGATATGCACATACAAAGTATTACACTTTAAACGCAATTAGAGTACCAGAAGTGCATTTTACGTCAAAATAACATGATCCAATGCATTGTCTACATCATTTTACAACGAAAACATTCACTTTCATCTAACACAGCATTTCTGATAAGCAGAGCCGAAGTATTACACTATAAACGCAATTAGAGCACTAGGAGTGAATATTATGTGAAAATAACATGATCCAATGCATTTTCTGCGTGATTTTACAAAGAAACCAATCACTTTCATCTAACACAGCATTTCTGATAAGCAGCGCCGAAGTATTACACTATAAACGCAATTAGAGCACTAGGAGTGAATATTATGTGAAAATAACATGATCCAATGCATTTTCTGCGTGATTTTACAAAGAAACCAATCACTTTCATCTAACACAGCATTTCTGATAAGCTGAAACAAACTATTACACTATAAACGCAATTAGAGCACTAGCAGTGAATATTATGTGAAAATGACATGATCCAATGCATTTTCTGCGTGGTTTTACAAAGAAAACACTTACTTTCATCTAACACACCATTTCTGATAAGCAGAGCGGAAGTATTGCACTATAAACGCAATTACAGTACTAGCAGTGAATATTATGTGAAAATGACATGATCCAATGCATTTTCTGCGTGGTTTTACAAAGAAAACAATCACTCTGGTCAAAAACAGCAATTCTGATACGCTGAAGTATTATACTATAAACGCAATTAGAGCACTAGGAGTGAATATTACATGAAAATAACATGATCCAATGCGTTTTCTTCGAGATTTTACAACGGAAACATTCATTTTCATCAAAAACAGCAATTCTGATAAGCAGAGCCGAAGTATTACACTATAAACGCAATTAGAGTACTAGAAGTGAATATTACGCGAAACTAGCATAATCCAGTACAGATCCTGCATGATTTTACAAAGAAACCACTCACTTTCATCTAACACAGCATTTCTGATAAGCAGAGCCGAAGTATTACACTATAAACGCAATTAGAGCACTAGGAGTGAATATTATGTGAAAGTAACATGATCCAATGCATTTTCTTCGTGATTTTACAAAGGAAACATTCGTTTTCATCAAAAGCAGCAATTCTGATATGCATATACAAAGTATTACAATATAAACGCAATTAGAGCACTAGGAGTGAATATTATGTGAAAATAACATGACCCAATGCATTTTCTGCGTGATGATACAAAAAACCACTTACTCTAGTCGAAAACAGCAGTTCTGATAAGCAGAGCCGAAGTATTACACTATAAACGCAATTAGAGCACTAGGAGTGAATATTATGTGAAAGTAACATGATCCAATGCATTTTCTTCGTGATTTTACAAAGGAAACATTCGTTTTCATCAAAAGCAGCAATTCTGATATGCATATACAAAGTATTACACTATAAACGCAATTAGAGCACTAGGAGTGAATATTATGTGAAAATAACATGATCCAATGCATTTTCTGCGTGGTTTTACAAAGAAAACAATCACTCTGGTCAAAAACAGCAATTCTGATACGCTGAAGTCTTATACTATAAACGCAATTAGAGCACTAAGAGTGAATATTACATGAAAATAACATGATCCAATGCGTTTTCTTCGTGATTTTACAACGGAAACATTCATTTTCATCAAAAACAGCAATTCTGATAAGCAGAGCCGAAGTATTACACTATAAACGCAATTACAGTACTAGCAGTGAATATTATGTGAAAATGACATGATCCAATGCATTTTCTGCGTGGTTTTACAAAGAAAACACTTACTTTCATCTAACACAGCATTTCTGATAAGCAGAGCCGAAGTATTACACTATAAACGCAATTACAGTACTAGCAGTGAATATTGTGTCAAAATAAAAAGATCCAATACAGATTCTGCGTGGTTTTACAACGAAAACGCTTACTTTCATCTAACACAGCATTTCTGATAAGCAGAGCCGAAGTATTACACTTTAAACGCAATTAGAGTCCCAGCAGTGAATATATGTGAAAACAACATCATCCAATGCATTTTCTGCGTGGTTTTAGAAAGAAAACACTCACTTTCATCTAACACAGCATTTCTGATAAGCAGAGCCGAAGTATTACACTTTAAACGCAATTAGAGTACCAGAAGTGCATTTTACGTCAAAATAACATGATCCAATGCATTGTCTACGTCATTTTACAACGAAAACATTCACTTTCATCTAACACAGCATTTCTGATAAGCAGAGCCGAAGTATTACACTATAAACGCAATTAGAGCACTAGGAGTGAATATTATGTGAAAATAACATGATCCAATGCATTTTCTGCGTGATTTTACAAAGAAACCACTCACTTTCATCTAACACAGCATTTCTGATAAGCAGAGCCGAAGTATTACACTTTAAACGCAATTAGAGCACTAGGAGTGAATATTATGTGAAAATAACATGGTCCAATGCATTTTCTGCGTGATTTTACAAAGAAACCACTCACTTTCATCTAACACAGCATTTGTGATAAGCAGAGCCGAAGTATTACACTATAAACGCAATTAGAGTACTAGAAGTGAATATTACGCGAAACTAGCATAATCCAGTACAGATCCTGCATGATTTTACAAAGAAACCACTCACTTTCATCTAAAATAGCATTTCTGATAAGCAGAGCCGAAGTATTACACTTTAAACGCAATTAGAGCACTAGGAGTGAATATTATGTGAAAATAACATGATCCAATGCATTTTCTGCGTGATTTTACAAAGAAACCACTCACTTTCATCTAACACAGCATTTCTGATAAGCAGAGCCGAAGTATTACACTTTAAACGCAATTAGAGCACTAGGAGTGAATATTATGTGAAAATAACATGGTCCAATGCATTTTCTGCGTGATTTTACAAAGAAACCACTCACTTTCATCTAACACAGCATTTGTGATAAGCAGAGCCGAAGTATTACACTATAAACGCAATTAGAGCACTAGGAGTGAATATTATGTGAAAATGACATGATCCAATGCATTTTCTGCGTGGTTTTACAAAGAAAACAATCACTCTGGTCAAAAACAGCAATTCTGATACGCTGAAGTCTTATACTATAAACGCAATTAGAGCACTAGGAGTGAATATTACATGAAAATAACATGATCCAATGCGTTTTCTTCGTGATTTTACAACGGAAACATTCATTTTCATCAAAAACAGCAATTCTGATAAGCAGAGCCGAAGTATTACACTATAAACGCAATTACAGTACTAGCAGTGAATATTATGTGAAAATGACATGATCCAATGCATTTTCTGCGTGGTTTTACAAAGAAAACACTTACTTTCATCTAACACAGCATTTCTGATAAGCAGAGCCGAAGTATTACACTATAAACGCAATTAGAGTACTAGAAGTGAATATTACGCGAAACTAGCATAATCCAGTACAGATCCTGCATGATTTTACAAAGAAACCACCCACTTTCATCTAAAACAGCATTTCTGATAAGCAGAGCCGAAGTATTACACTATAAACGCAATTAGAGCACTAGCAGTGAATATTATGCGAAAATGACATGATCCAATGCATTTTTTGCGTGGTTTTACAACGAAAACACTTACTTTCATCTAACACAGCATTTCTGATAAGCAGAGCCGAAGTATTACACTTTAAACGCAATTAGAGTCCCAGCAGTGAATATATGTGAAAACAACATCATCCAATGCATTTTCTGCGTGGTTTTAGAAAGAAAACACTCACTTTCATCTAACACAGCATTT
>CAJUYD010000007.1:193446-299503 GCA_910591665.1 Ectemnius continuus
AGAAAATGCATTGGATCATGTCATTTTCACATAATATTCACTGCTAGTACTGTAATTGCGTTTATAGTGTAATACTTCGGCTCTGCTTATCAGAAATGCTGTGTTAGATGAAAGTAAGTGTTTTCTTTGTAAAATAACGCAGAATCTGTATTGGATCTTGTTATTTTGACACAATATTCACTTCTAGTACTCTAATTGCGTTTATAGTGTAATAGTTTGTTTCAGCTTATCAGAAATGTCGTGCTAGATGAAAGTGAGTGTTTTCTTTGTAAAATAACGCAGAATCTGTATTGGATCTTGTTATTTTGACACAATATTCACTTCTAGTACTCTAATTGCGTTTATAGTGTAATAGTTTGTTTCAGCTTATCAGAAATGCTGTGCTAGATGAAAGTGAGTGTTTTCTTTGTAAAATCACGAAGAAAATGGATCGGATCATGTTATTTTCACATTATATTCACTGCTAGTACTGTAATTGTGTTTATAGTGTAATACTTCGGCTCTGCTTATCAGAATTGCTGTTTTTGATGAAAATGAATGTTTCCGTTGTAAAATCACGAAGAAAACGCATTGGATCATGTTATTTTCATGTAATATTCACTCCTAGTGCTCTAATTGCGTTTATAGTGTAAAACTTCGGCTCTGCTTATCAGAAATGCTGTGTTAGATGAAAGTGAATGTTTTCGTTGTAAAATGATGTAGACAATGCATTGGATCATGTTATTTTGACGTAAAATGCACTTCTGGTACTCTAATTGCGTTTAAAGTGTAATACTTTGTATGTGCATATCAGAATTGCTGTTTTTGATGAAAATGAATGTATCCTTTGTAAAATCACGAAGAAAATGCATTGGATCATGTTATTTGCACATAATATTCACTTCTAGTACTCTAATTGCGTTTATAGTGTAATACTTCGGCTCTGCTTATCAGAATTGCTGTTTTTGATGAAAATGAATGTTTCCGTTGTAAAATCACGAAGAAAACGCATTGGATCATGTTATTTTCATGTAATATTCACTCCTAGTGCTCTAATTGCGTTTATAGTATAAGACTTCAGCGTATCAGAATTGCTGTTTTTGACCAGAGTGATTGTTTTCTTTGTAAAACCACGCAGAAAATGCATTGGATCATGTCATTTTCACATAATATTCACTCCTAGTGCTCTAATTGCGTTTAAAGTGTAATACTTCGGCTCTGCTTATCAGAAATGCTATTTTAGATGAAAGTGAGTGGTTTCTTTGTAAAATCATGCAGGATCTGTACTGGATTATGCTAGTTTCGCGTAATATTCACTTCTGGTACTCTAATTGCGTTTATAGTGTAATACTTCGGCTCTGCTTATCAGAATTGCTGTTTTTGACCAGAGTGATTGTTTTCTTTGTAAAACCACGCAGAAAATGCATTGGATCATGTCATTTTCACATAATATTCACTGCTAGTACTGTAATTGCGTTTATAGTGTAATACTTCGGCTCTGCTTATCAGAAATGCTGTGTTAGATGAAAGTGAATGTTTTCGTTGTAAAATGACGTAGAAAATGCATTGGATCTTTTTATTTTGACACAATATTCACTGCTAGTACTGTAATTGCGTTTATAGTGTAATACTTCGGCTCTGCTTATCAGAAATGCTGTGTTAGATGAAAGTAAGTGTTTTCTTTGTAAAATAACGCAGAATCTGTATTGGATCTTGTTATTTTGACACAATATTCACTTCTAGTACTCTAATTGCGTTTATAGTGTAATAGTTTGTTTCAGCTTATCAGAAATGTCGTGCTAGATGAAAGTGAGTGTTTTCTTTGTAAAATAACGCAGAATCTGTATTGGATCTTGTTATTTTGACACAATATTCAGTTCTAGTACTCTAATTGCGTTTATAGTGTAATAGTTTGTTTCAGCTTATCAGAAATGCTGTGCTAGATGAAAGTGAGTGTTTTCTTTGTAAAATCACGAAGAAAATGGATCGGATCATGTTATTTTCACATTATATTCACTGCTAGTACTGTAATTGTGTTTATAGTGTAATACTTCGGCTCTGCTTATCAGAATTGCTGTTTTTGATGAAAATGAATGTTTCCGTTGTAAAATCACGAAGAAAACGCATTGGATCATGTTATTTTCATGTAATATTCACTCCTAGTGCTCTAATTGCGTTTATAGTGTAAAACTTCGGCTCTGCTTATCAGAAATGCTGTGTTAGATGAAAGTGAATGTTTTCGTTGTAAAATGATGTAGACAATGCATTGGATCATGTTATTTTGACGTAAAATGCACTTCTGGTACTCTAATTGCGTTTAAAGTGTAATACTTTGTATGTGCATATCAGAATTGCTGTTTTTGATGAAAATGAATGTATCCTTTGTAAAATCACGAAGAAAATGCATTGGATCATGTTATTTGCACATAATATTCACTTCTAGTACTCTAATTGCGTTTATAGTGTAATACTTCGGCTCTGCTTATCAGAAATGGTGTGTTAGATGAAAGTAAGTGTTTTCTTTGTAAAACCACGCAGAAAATGCATTGGATCATGTCATTTTCACATAATATTCACTGCTAGTACTGTAATTGCGTTTATAGTGTAATACTTCGGCTCTGCTTATCAGAAATGCTGTGTTAGATGAAAGTAAGTGTTTTCTTTGTAAAATAACGCAGAATCTGTATTGGATCTTTTTATTTTGACACAATATTCACTGCTAGTACTGTAATTGCGTTTATAGTGTAATACTTCGGCTCTGCTTATCAGAAATGCTGTGTTAGATGAAAGTAAGTGTTTTCTTTGTAAAATAACGCAGAATCTGTATTGGATCTTTTTATTTTGACACAATATTCACTGCTAGTACTCTAATTGCGTTTATAGTGTAATACTTCGGCTCTGCTTATCAGAATTGCTGTTTTTGATGAAAATGAATGTTTCCGTTGTAAAATCACGAAGAAAACGCATTGGATCATGTTATTTTCATGTAATATTCACTCCTAGTGCTCTAATTGCGTTTATAGTATAAGACTTCAGCGTATCAGAATTGCTGTTTTTGACCAGAGTGATTGTTTTCTTTGTAAAACCACGCAGAAAATGCATTGGATCATGTCATTTTCACATAATATTCACTCCTAGTGCTCTAATTGCGTTTAAAGTGTAATACTTCGGCTCTGCTTATCAGAAATGCTGTGTTAGATGAAAGTGAGTGGTTTCTTTGTAAAATCACGCAGAAAATGCATTGGATCATGTTATTTTCACATAATATTCACTCCTAGTGCTCTAATTGCGTTTAAAGTGTAATACTTCGGCTCTGCTTATCAGAAATGCTATTTTAGATGAAAGTGAGTGGTTTCTTTGTAAAATCATGCAGGATCTGTACTGGATTATGCTAGTTTCGCGTAATATTCACTTCTGGTACTCTAATTGCGTTTATAGTGTAATACTTCGGCTCTGCTTATCAGAATTGCTGTTTTTGACCAGAGTGATTGTTTTCTTTGTAAAACCACGCAGAAAATGCATTGGATCATGTCATTTTCACATAATATTCACTGCTAGTACTGTAATTGCGTTTATAGTGCAATACTTCGGCTCTGCTTATCAGAAATGGTGTGTTAGATGAAAGTAAGTGTTTTCTTTGTAAAACCACGCAGAAAATGCATTGGATCATGTCATTTTCACATAATATTCACTGCTAGTACTGTAATTGCGTTTATAGTGTAATACTTCGGCTCTGCTTATCAGAAATGCTGTGTTAGATGAAAGTAAGTGTTTTCTTTGTAAAATAACGCAGAATCTGTATTGGATCTTGTTATTTTGACACAATATTCACTTCTAGTACTCTAATTGCGTTTATAGTGTAATAGTTTGTTTCAGCTTATCAGAAATGCTGTGCTAGATGAAAGTGAGTGTTTTCTTTGTAAAATCACGAAGAAAATGGATCGGATCATGTTATTTTCACATTATATTCACTGCTAGTACTGTAATTGTGTTTATAGTGTAATACTTCGGCTCTGCTTATCAGAATTGCTGTTTTTGATGAAAATGAATGTTTCCGTTGTAAAATCACGAAGAAAACGCATTGGATCATGTTATTTTCATGTAATATTCACTCCTAGTGCTCTAATTGCGTTTATAGTATAAGACTTCAGCTCTGCTTATCAGAAATGCTGTGTTAGATGAAAGTGAATGTTTTCGTTGTAAAATGATGTAGACAATGCATTGGATCATGTTATTTTGACGTAAAATGCACTTCTGGTACTCTAATTGCGTTTAAAGTGTAATACTTTGTATGTGCATATCAGAATTGCTGTTTTTGATGAAAATGAATGTATCCTTTGTAAAATCACGAAGAAAATGCATTGGATCATGTTATTTGCACATAATATTCACTTCTAGTACTCTAATTGCGTTTATAGTGTAATACTTCGGCTCTGCTTATCAGAATTGCTGTTTTTGATGAAAATGAATGTTTCCGTTGTAAAATCACGAAGAAAACGCATTGGATCATGTTATTTTCATGTAATATTCACTCCTAGTGCTCTAATTGCGTTTATAGTATAAGACTTCAGCGTATCAGAATTGCTGTTTTTGACCAGAGTGATTGTTTTCTTTGTAAAACCACGCAGAAAATGCATTGGATCATGTCATTTTCACATAATATTCACTCCTAGTGCTCTAATTGCGTTTATAGTGTAATACTTCGGCTCTGCTTATCAGAAATGCTGTGTTAGATGAAAGTGAATGTTTTCGTTGTAAAATGACGTAGAAAATGCATTGGATCTTTTTATTTTGACACAATATTCACTGCTAGTACTGTAATTGCGTTTATAGTGTAATACTTCGGCTCTGCTTATCAGAAATGCTGTGTTAGATGAAAGTAAGTGTTTTCTTTGTAAAATAACGCAGAATCTGTATTGGATCTTGTTATTTTGACACAATATTCACTTCTAGTACTCTAATTGCGTTTATAGTGTAATAGTTTGTTTCAGCTTATCAGAAATGTCGTGCTAGATGAAAGTGAGTGTTTTCTTTGTAAAATAACGCAGAATCTGTATTGGATCTTGTTATTTTGACACAATATTCACTTCTAGTACTCTAATTGCGTTTATAGTGTAATAGTTTGTTTCAGCTTATCAGAAATGCTGTGTTAGATGAAAGTGAGTGTTTTCTTTGTAAAATCACGAAGAAAATGGATCGGATCATGTTATTTTCACATTATATTCACTGCTAGTACTGTAATTGTGTTTATAGTGTAATACTTCGGCTCTGCTTATCAGAATTGCTGTTTTTGATGAAAATGAATGTTTCCGTTGTAAAATCACGAAGAAAACGCATTGGATCATGTTATTTTCATGTAATATTCACTCCTAGTGCTCTAATTGCGTTTATAGTATAAGACTTCAGCGTATCAGAATTGCTGTTTTTGACCAGAGTGATTGTTTTCTTTGTAAAACCACGCAGAAAATGCATTGGATCATGTCATTTTCACATAATATTCACTCCTAGTGCTCTAATTGCGTTTAAAGTGTAATATTTCGGCTCTGCTTATCAGAAATGCTGTGTTAGATGAAAGTGAGTGGTTTCTTTGTAAAATCACGCAGAAAATGCATTGGGTCATGTTATTTTCACATAATATTCACTCCTAGTGCTCTAATTGCGTTTATAGTGTAATACTTTGTATATGCATATCAGAATTGCTGGTTTTGATGAAAACGAATGTTTCCTTTGTAAAATCACGAAGAATCTGTATTGGATGTTGTTATTTTGACACAATATTCACTCCTAGTGCTCTAATTGCGTTTATAGTGTAATACTTTGTATGTGCATACCAGAATTGCTGTTTTTGATGAAAATGAATGTTTCCGTTGTAAAATCACGAAAAAAATGCATTGGATCATGTTATTCTGACGTAAAATGCACTCCTAGTGCTCTAATTGCGTTTATAGTGTAATACTTCGGCTCTGCTTATCAGAATTGCTGTTTTTGACGAGAGTGATTGTTTTCTTTGTAAAACCACGCAGAAAATGCATTGGATCATGTCATTTTCACATAATATTCACTCCTAGTGCTCTAATTGCGTTTAAAGTGTAATACTTCGGCTCTGCTTATCAGAAATGCTATTTTAGATGAAAGTGAGTGGTTTCTTTGTAAAATCATGCAGGATCTGTACTGGATTATGCTAGTTTCGCGTAATATTCACTTCTGGTACTCTAATTGCGTTTATAGTGTAATACTTCGGCTCTGCTTATCAAAATTGCTGTTTTTGACCAGAGTGATTGTTTTCTTTGTAAAACCACGCAGAAAATGCATTGGATCATGTCATTTTCACATAATATTCACTGCTAGTACTGTAATTGCGTTTATAGTGCAATACTTCGGCTCTGCTTATCAGAAATGGTGTGTTAGATGAAAGTAAGTGTTTTCTTTGTAAAACCACGCAGAAAATGCATTGGATCATGTCATTTTCACATAATATTCACTGCTAGTACTGTAATTGCGTTTATAGTGTAATACTTCGGCTCTGCTTATCAGAAATGCTGTGTTAGATGAAAGTGAATGTTTTCGTTGTAAAATGACGTAGAAAATGCATTGGATCTTTTTATTTTGACACAATATTCACTGCTAGTACTGTAATTGCGTTTATAGTGTAATACTTCGGCTCTGCTTATCAGAAATGCTGTGTTAGATGAAAGTAAGTGTTTTCTTTGTAAAATAACGCAGAATCTGTATTGGATCTTTTTATTTTGACACAATATTCACTGCTAGTACTCTAATTGCGTTTATAGTGTAATACTTCGGCTCTGCTTATCAGAATTGCTGTGTTAGATGAAAATGAATGTTTCCGTTGTAAAATCACGAAAAAAATGCATTGGATCATGTTATTCTGACGTAAAATGCACTCCTAGTGCTCTAATTGCGTTTATAGTGTAATACTTCGGCTCTGCTTATCAGAATTGCTGTTTTTGACCAGAGTGATTGTTTTCTTTGTAAAACCACGCAGAAAATGCATTGGATCATGTCATTTTCACATAATATTCACTCCTAGTGCTCTAATTGCGTTTAAAGTGTAATACTTCGGCTCTGCTTATCAGAAATGCTGTGTTAGATGAAAGTGAGTGGTTTCTTTGTAAAATCACGCAGAAAATGCATTGGATCATGTTATTTTCACATAATATTCACTCCTAGTGCTCTAATTGCGTTTAAAGTGTAATACTTCGGCTCTGCTTATCAGAAATGCTATTTTAGATGAAAGTGAGTGGTTTCTTTGTAAAATCATGCAGGATCTGTACTGGATTATGCTAGTTTCGCGTAATATTCACTTCTGGTACTCTAATTGCGTTTATAGTGTAATACTTCGGCTCTGCTTATCAGAATTGCTGTTTTTGACCAGAGTGATTGTTTTCTTTGTAAAACCACGCAGAAAATGCATTGGATCATGTCATTTTCACATAATATTCACTGCTAGTACTGTAATTGCGTTTATAGTGCAATACTTCGGCTCTGCTTATCAGAAATGGTGTGTTAGATGAAAGTAAGTGTTTTCTTTGTAAAACCACGCAGAAAATGCATTGGATCATGTCATTTTCACATAATATTCACTGCTAGTACTGTAATTGCGTTTATAGTGTAATACTTCGGCTCTGCTTATCAGAAATGCTGTGTTAGATGAAAGTAAGTGTTTTCTTTGTAAAATAACGCAGAATCTGTATTGGATCTTGTTATTTTGACACAATATTCACTTCTAGTACTCTAATTGCGTTTATAGTGTAATAGTTTGTTTCAGCTTATCAGAAATGCTGTGCTAGATGAAAGTGAGTGTTTTCTTTGTAAAATAACGCAGAATCTGTATTGGATCTTGTTATTTTGACACAATATTCACTTGTAGTACTCTAATTGCGTTTATAGTGTAATAGTTTGTTTCAGCTTATCAGAAATGCTGTGCTAGATGAAAGTGAGTGTTTTCTTTGTAAAATCACGAAGAAAATGGATCGGATCATGTTATTTTCACATTATATTCACTGCTAGTGCTCTAATTGCGTTTATAGTGTAATACTTCGGCTCTGCTTATCAGAAATGCTGTGTTAGATGAAAGTGAATGTTTTCGTTGTAAAATGACGTAGAAAATGCATTGGATCTTTCTATTTTGACACAATATTCACTGCTAGTACTGTAATTGCGTTTATAGTGTAATACTTCGGCTCTGCTTATCAGAAATGCTGTGTTAGATGAAAGTAAGTGTTTTCTTTGTAAAATAACGCAGAATCTGTATTGGATCTTTTTATTTTGACACAATATTCACTGCTAGTACTGTAATTGCGTTTATAGTGTAATACTTCGGCTCTGCTTATCAGAAATGCTGTGTTAGATGAAAGTAAGTGTTTTCTTTGTAAAATAACGCAGAATCTGTATTGGATCTTTTTATTTTGACACAATATTCACTGCTAGTACTCTAATTGCGTTTATAGTGTAATACTTCGGCTCTGCTTATCAGAATTGCTGTTTTTGATGAAAATGAATGTTTCCGTTGTAAAATCACGAAGAAAACGCATTGGATCATGTTATTTTCATGTAATATTCACTCCTAGTGCTCTAATTGCGTTTATAGTATAAGACTTCAGCGTATCAGAATTGCTGTTTTTGACCAGAGTGATTGTTTTCTTTGTAAAACCACGCAGAAAATGCATTGGATCATGTCATTTTCACATAATATTCACTGCTAGTACTGTAATTGCGTTTATAGTGCAATACTTCGGCTCTGCTTATCAGAAATGGTGTGTTAGATGAAAGTAAGTGTTTTCTTTGTAAAACCACGCAGAAAATGCATTGGATCATGTCATTTTCACATAATATTCACTGCTAGTACTGTAATTGCGTTTATAGTGTAATACTTCGGCTCTGCTTATCAGAAATGCTGTGTTAGATGAAAGTAAGTGTTTTCTTTGTAAAATAACGCAGAATCTGTATTGGATCTTGTTATTTTGACACAATATTCACTTCTAGTACTCTAATTGCGTTTATAGTGTAATAGTTTGTTTCAGCTTATCAGAAATGCTGTGCTAGATGAAAGTGAGTGTTTTCTTTGTAAAATAACGCAGAATCTGTATTGGATCTTGTTATTTTGACACAATATTCACTGCTAGTACTGTAATTGCGTTTATAGTGCAATACTTCGGCTCTGCTTATCAGAAATGGTGTGTTAGATGAAAGTAAGTGTTTTCTTTGTAAAACCATGCAGAAAATGCATTGGATCATGTCATTTTCACATAATATTCACTGCTAGTACTCCAATTGCGTTTATAGTGTAATACTTCGGCTCTGCTTATCAGAAATGCTGTGTTAGATGAAAGTGAATGTTTTCGTTGTAAAATGACGTAGACAATGCATTGGATCATGTTATTTTGACGTAAAATGCACTTCTGGTACTCTAATTGCGTTTAAAGTGTAATACTTCGGCTCTGCTTATCAGAACTGCTGTTTTCGACTAGAGTAAGTGGTTTTTTGTATCATCACGCAGAAAATGCATTGGGTCATGTTATTTTCACATAATATTCACTCCTAGTGCTCTAATTGCGTTTATAGTGTAATACTTTGTATATGCATATCAGAATTGCTGGTTTTGATGAAAACGAATGTTTCCTTTGTAAAATCACGAAGAATCTGTATTGGATGTTGTTATTTTGACACAATATTCACTCCTAGTGCTCTAATTGCGTTTATAGTGTAATACTTTGTATGTGCATATCAGAATTGCTGTTTTTGATGAAAATGAATGTTTCCGTTGTAAAATCACGAAAAAAATGCATTGGATCATGTCATTTTCACATAATATTCACTGCTAGTACTCCAATTGCGTTTATAGTGCAATACTTCGGCTCTGCTTATCAGAAATGCTGTGTTAGATGAAAGTGAATGTTTTCGTTGTAAAATGACGTAGAAAATGCATTGGATCTTTTTATTTTGACACAATATTCACTGCTAGTACTGTAATTGCGTTTATAGTGTAATACTTCGGCTCTGCTTATCAGAAATGCTGTGTTAGATGAAAGTAAGTGTTTTCTTTGTAAAATAACGCAGAATCTGTATTGGATCTTGTTATTTTGACACAATATTCACTTCTAGTACTCTAATTGCGTTTATAGTGTAATAGTTTGTTTCAGCTTATCAGAAATGTCGTGCTAGATGAAAGTGAATGTTTTCGTTGTAAAATGACGTAGAAAATGCATTGGATCTTTTTATTTTGACACAATATTCACTGCTAGTACTGTAATTGCGTTTATAGTGTAATACTTCGGCTCTGCTTATCAGAACTGCTGTTTTCGACTAGAGTAAGTGGTTTTTTGTATCATCACGCAGAAAATGCATTGGGTCATGTTATTTTCACATAATATTCACTCCTAGTGCTCTAATTGCGTTTATAGTGTAATACTTTGTATGTGCATATCAGAATTGCTGTTTTTGATGAAAATGAATGTTTCCGTTGTAAAATCACGAAGAAAACGCATTGGATCATGTTATTTTCATGTAATATTCACTCCTAGTGCTCTAATTGCGTTTATAGTATAAGACTTCAGCGTATCAGAATTGCTGTTTTTGACCAGAGTGATTGTTTTCTTTGTAAAACCACGCAGAAAATGCATTGGATCATGTCATTTTCACATAATATTCACTCCTAGTGCTCTAATTGCGTTTAAAGTGTAATACTTCGGCTCTGCTTATCAGAAATGCTGTGTTAGATGAAAGTGAGTGGTTTCTTTGTAAAATCACGCAGAAAATGCATTGGGTCATGTTATTTTCACATAATATTCACTCCTAGTGCTCTAATTGCGTTTATAGTGTAATACTTTGTATATGCATATCAGAATTGCTGGTTTTGATGAAAACGAATGTTTCCTTTGTAAAATCACGAAGAATCTGTATTGGATGTTGTTATTTTGACACAATATTCACTCCTAGTGCTCTAATTGCGTTTATAGTGTAATACTTTGTATGTGCATACCAGAATTGCTGTTTTTGATGAAAATGAATGTTTCCGTTGTAAAATCACGAAAAAAATGCATTGGATCATGTTATTCTGACGTAAAATGCACTCCTAGTGCTCTAATTGCGTTTATAGTGTAATACTTCGGCTCTGCTTATCAGAATTGCTGTTTTTGACGAGAGTGATTGTTTTCTTTGTAAAACCACGCAGAAAATGCATTGGATCATGTCATTTTCACATAATATTCACTCCTAGTGCTCTAATTGCGTTTAAAGAGTAATACTTCGGCTCTGCTTATCAGAAATGCTATTTTAGATGAAAGTGAGTGGTTTCTTTGTAAAATCATGCAGGATCTGTACTGGATTATGCTAGTTTCGCGTAATATTCACTTCTGGTACTCTAATTGCGTTTATAGTGTAATACTTCGGCTCTGCTTATCAGAATTGCTGTTTTTGACCAGAGTGATTGTTTTCTTTGTAAAACCACGCAGAAAATGCATTGGATCATGTCATTTTCACATAATATTCACTGCTAGTACTGTAATTGCGTTTATAGTGCAATACTTCGGCTCTGCTTATCAGAAATGGTGTGTTAGATGAAAGTAAGTGTTTTCTTTGTAAAACCACGCAGAAAATGCATTGGATCATGTCATTTTCACATAATATTCACTGCTAGTACTGTAATTGCGTTTATAGTGTAATACTTCGGCTCTGCTTATCAGAAATGCTGTGTTAGATGAAAGTGAATGTTTTCGTTGTAAAATGACGTAGACAATGCATTGGATCATGTTATTTTGACGTAAAATGCACTTCTGGTACTCTAATTGCGTTTAAAGTGTAATACTTCGGCTCTGCTTATCAGAACTGCTGTTTTCGACTAGAGTAAGTGGTTTTTTGTATCATCACGCAGAAAATGCATTGGGTCATGTTATTTTCACATAATATTCACTCCTAGTGCTCTAATTGCGTTTATAGTGTAATACTTTGTATATGCATATCAGAATTGCTGGTTTTGATGAAAACGAATGTTTCCTTTGTAAAATCACGAAGAATCTGTATTGGATGTTGTTATTTTGACACAATATTCACTCCTAGTGCTCTAATTGCGTTTATAGTGTAATACTTTGTATGTGCATATCAGAATTGCTGTTTTTGATGAAAATGAATGTTTCCGTTGTAAAATCACGAAAAAAATGCATTGGATCATGTCATTTTCACATAATATTCACTGCTAGTACTCCAATTGCGTTTATAGTGCAATACTTCGGCTTTGCTTATCAGAAATGGTGTGTTAAATGGAAGTGAGTGTTTTCTTTGTAAAATCATGCAGAAAATGCATTGGATCATGTTATTTTCACATAATATTCACTCCTAGTGCTCTAATTGCGTTTATAGTGTAATACTTCGGCTCTGCTTATCAGAAATGCTGTGTTAGATGAAAGTGAGTGTTTTCGTTGTAAAACCACGCAGAAAATGCACTGGATCATGTTATTTTGACGTAAAATGCACTTCTGGTACTATAATTGCGTTTATAGTGTAATACTTCGGCTCTGCTTATCAGAACTGCTGTTTTCGACTAGAGTAAGTGGTTTTTTGTATCATCACGCAGAAAATGCATTGGGTCATGTTATTTTCACATAATATTCACTCCTAGTGCTCTAATTGCGTTTATAGTGTAATACTTTGTATATGCATATCAGAATTGCTGGTTTTGATGAAAACGAATGTTTCCTTTGTAAAATCACGAAGAATCTGTATTGGATGTTGTTATTTTGACACAATATTCACTCCTAGTGCTCTAATTGCGTTTATAGTGTAATACTTTGTATGTGCATACCAGAATTGCTGTTTTTGATGAAAATGAATGTTTCCGTTGTAAAATCACGAAAAAAATGCATTGGATCATGTTATTCTGACGTAAAATGCACTCCTAGTGCTCTAATTGCGTTTATAGTGTAATACTTCGGCTCTGCTTATCAGAATTGCTGTTTTTGACCAGAGTGATTGTTTTCTTTGTAAAACCACGCAGAAAATGCATTGGATCATGTCATTTTCACATAATATTCACTGCTAGTACTGTAATTGCGTTTATAGTGTAATACTTCGGCTCTGCTTATCAGAAATGCTGTGTTAGATGAAAGTAAGTGTTTTCTTTGTAAAATAACGCAGAATCTGTATTGGATCTTTTTATTTTGACACAATATTCACTGCTAGTACTGTAATTGCGTTTATAGTGTAATACTTCGGCTCTGCTTATCAGAAATGCTGTGTTAGATGAAAGTAAGTGTTTTCTTTGTAAAATAACGCAGAATCTGTATTGGATCTTTTTATTTTGACACAATATTCACTGCTAGTACTCTAATTGCGTTTATAGTGTAATACTTCGGCTCTGCTTATCAGAATTGCTGTTTTTGATGAAAATGAATGTTTCCGTTGTAAAATCACGAAGGAAACGCATTGGATCATGTTATTTTCATGTAATATTCACTCCTAGTGCTCTAATTGCGTTTATAGTATAAGACTTCAGCGTATCAGAATTGCTGTTTTTGACCAGAGTGATTGTTTTCTTTGTAAAACCACGCAGAAAATGCATTGGATCATGTCATTTTCACATAATATTCACTCCTAGTGCTCTAATTGCGTTTAAAGTGTAATACTTCGGCTCTGCTTATCAGAAATGCTATTTTAGATGAAAGTGAGTGGTTTCTTTGTAAAATCATGCAGGATCTGTACTGGATTATGCTAGTTTCGCGTAATATTCACTTCTGGTACTCCAATTGCGTTTATAGTGTAATACTTCGGCTCTGCTTATCAGAATTGCTGTTTTTGACCAGAGTGATTGTTTTCTTTGTAAAACCACGCAGAAAATGCATTGGATCATGTCATTTTCACATAATATTCACTGCTAGTACTGTAATTGCGTTTATAGTGCAATACTTCGGCTCTGCTTATCAGAAATGGTGTGTTAGATGAAAGTAAGTGTTTTCTTTGTAAAACCACGCAGAAAATGCATTGGATCATGTCATTTTCACATAATATTCACTGCTAGTACTGTAATTGCGTTTATAGTGTAATACTTCGGCTCTGCTTATCAGAAATGCTGTGTTAGATGAAAGTAAGTGTTTTCTTTGTAAAATAACGCAGAATCTGTATTGGATCTTTTTATTTTGACACAATATTCACTGCTAGTACTGTAATTGCGTTTATAGTGTAATACTTCGGCTCTGCTTATCAGAAATGCTGTGTTAGATGAAAGTGAGTGGTTTCTTTGTAAAATCATGCAGGATCTGTACTGGATTATGCTAGTTTCGCGTAATATTCACTTCTAGTAATCTAATTGCGTTTATAGTGTAATACTTCGGCTCTGCTTATCAGAAATGCTGTGTTAGATGAAAGTAAGTGTGTTCTTTGTAAAACCACGCAGAAAATGCATTGGATCATGTCATTTTCACATAATATTCACTGCTAGTACTGTAATTGCGTTTATAGTGTAATACTTCGGCTCTGCTTATCAGAATTGCTGTTTTTGATGAAAATGAATGTTTCCGTTGTAAAATCACGAAGAAAACGCATTGGATCATGTTATTTTCATGTAATATTCACTCCTAGTGCTCTAATTGCGTTTATAGTATAATACTTCAGCGTATCAGAATTGCTGTTTTTGACCAGAGTGATTGTTTCCTTTGTAAAACCACGCAGAAAATGCATTGGATCATGTCATTTTCACATAATATTCACTGCTAGTACTCCAATTGCGTTTATAGTGCAATACTTCGGCTTTGCTTATCAGAAATGGTGTGTTAAATGGAAGTGAGTGTTTTCTTTGTAAAATCATGCAGAAAATGCATTGGATCATGTTATTTTCACATAATATTCACTCCTAGTGCTCTAATTGCGTTTATAGTGTAATACTTCGGCTCTGCTTATCAGAAATGCTGTGTTAGATGAAAGTGAATGTTTTCGTTGTAAAATGACGTAGACAATGCATTGGATCATGTTATGTTGACGTAAAATGCACTTCTGGTACTCTAATTGCGTTTAAAGTGTAATACTTCGGCTCTGCTTATCAGAAATGCTGTGTTAGATGAAAGTGAGTGTTTTCGTTGTAAAACCACGCAGAATCTGTATTGGATCTCGTTATTTGCACATAATATTCACTGCTAGTACTCTAATTGCGTTTATAGTGTAATACTTCGGCTCTGCTTATCAGAACTGCTGTTTTCGACTAGAGTAAGTGGTTTTTTGTATCATCACGCAGAAAATGCATTGAATCATGTTATTTTCACATAATATTCACTCCTAGTGCTCTAATTGCGTTTAAAGTGTAATACTTCGGCTCTGCTTATCAGAAATGCTGTGTTAGATGAAAGTGAGTGTTTTCTTTGTAAAATAACGCAGAATCTGTATTGGATATTTTTATTTTGACACAATATTCACTTCTAGTACTCTAATTGCGTTTATAGTGTAATACTTCGGCTCTGCTTATCAGGATTGCTGTTTTTGACGAGAGTGATTGTTTTCTTTGTAAAATAACGCAGAAAATGCATTGGATCATGTTATTTTGACGTAAAATGCACTTCTGGTACTATAATTGCGTTTATAGTGTAATACTTTGTATGTGCATATCACAATTGCTGTTTTTGATGAAAGTGAATGTATCCTTTGTATCATCACGCAGAAAATGCATTGGATCATGTTATTTTCACATAATATTCACTCCTAGTGCTCTAATTGCGTTTATAGTGTAATACTTCGGCTCTGCTTATCAGAAATGCTGTGTTAGATGAAAGTGAGTGTTTTCGTTGTAAAACCACGCAGAAAATGCACTGGATCATGTTATTTTGACGTAAAATGCACATCTGGTACTCTAATTGCGTTTATAGTGTAATACTTCGGCTCTGCTTATCAGAAATGCTGTTTTAGATGAAAGTGAGTGGTTTCTTTGTAAAATCATGGAGGATCTGTACTGGATTATGCTAGTTTCGCGTAATATTCACTTCTAGTACTTTAATTGCACTTAAAGTGTAATACTTCGGCTCTGCTTATCAGAAATGCTGTTTTCGACTAGAGTAAGTGGTTTTTTGTATCATTACGCAGATAATGCATTGGATCATGTTATTTTCACATAATATTCACTGCTAGTACTCTAATTGCGTTTATAGTGTAATACTTCGGCTCTGTTTATCAGAAATGCTGTTTTAGATGAAAGTGAGTGGTTTCTTTGTAAAATCACGCAGAAGATGCATTGGATCATGTTATGTTTACATTGTAGCCATTAGGAATGAATGGGAAGCGGAATTTCAACTGGAACAGGATTTATTGAGGGATTCATTAGTTGATTACACAGGAAGAGGTTCGAGGATAAATAATTTGTTTGCGGAAGGGTACAAAGTTCGAGATCAGGTGGTAACATAAGTGCAGTGTACGGAGGGGACTCGATATAATACAAGGAAAAGGCAGGATTCTAAGGATCGGCATTGCGACGCTAATAGACCAACTGATCTCGTTCAATCGTATACTGGGCGTCCAGGAATGTTTTCCCGTGCTCTCCCTCGATCAGGCGTCCGGGTATAATCTCCGTACTTTCCCAATCAAAGGCGCCCACGGAAACTCCCCGTATTCTCCCATACTACTCAGGCGTCCAGGTATGATCGCCGAACTCTCCTGACCGAGGGCGTCCACGAGAACTCCCCGTACTCTCCTGTTCTCTCAGGCGTCCAGGAGTCATTCTGTACTCTCCTGCTTGGTTGGCGTCCAGGTATAATCGCCGAACTCTCCATACCAAGCAGGCGTCCAGGAATACCCTCCCGTACTCTCCTGTCCCTATCGGGCGTCCAGAGATATTCCCCCGTACTCTCCTCTCAGTCAGGCGTCCAGGTATTATCGCCGAACTCTCCTGACCGAGGGCGTCCACGGGAACTCTCCGTACTCTCCCGTTGAGGCTAGCAGGCGTCCAGGTATTCTCGCCGAACTCTCCCGCTAGCGCTCTGATTACCCGTCCGAGAGGGCGGCCGATGGTATTACCTCGTCCTCTCCCTTCGGAAACAGCGTAATGGCCGCGCGTGGCCGAGATCAGTCGTTTTATACTAGCCGTTGCTACCGAAATCAACACCCGCGTTGTCAGGCGCGAGGTCAGCGATCGCGGTCCGCGCTCTGTGTCTCCTACGCCCGCGGTCGCCTACAAGCGGTGATGACAATCTATGATCGCCTTCTGGAAGTTTCCAGGCTGTTGTAGAATTTCTTGATGCTACAACATAATATTCACTCCTAGTACTCTAATTGCGTTTATAGTGTAATACTTTGTATGTGCATATCAGAATTGCTGTTTTTGATGAAAATGAATGTTTCCGTTGTAAAATCACGAAGAAAATGCATTGGATCATGTTATTTCGACGTAAAGTGCACTTCTAGGACTATAATTGAGATTATAGTATAATACTTCAGCGCATCAGAATTGCTGTTTTTGACCAGAGTGATTGTTTTCTTTGTAAAATCACGCAGAAAATGCATTGGGACATGTTGTTTTGACGTAAAATGCACTTCTGGTACTATAATTGCGTTTATAGTGTAATACTTCGGCTCTGCTTATCAGAAATGCTGTGTTAGATGAAAGTGAGTGGTTTCTTTGTAAAATCATGCAGGATCTGTACTGGATTATGTTAGTTTCCCATGTGATGGGCGAGGGGCGGTCAAGCGAGTAGATGTAGGTTTAAGAGTTTAATGCAGAGAACTATACAAAGCGAGGGCGAGTTTGGGACTGACTCTTCAGTGTCGGGCCGAGTGCCTCGGGACTGCTGCCCGGTCACATGGAGGGGCGCTCGGGGTGCGGAGGCCCGAGCTGATATCGGGGGTGCCGTGTTACACTCCCCCGCTTTCAGTTTTGGCACTCCGTGACAATATTATGGGTAGGTGGTAGGGTGGGTGGTAGGGCGGTGAATCTGTTGGGCTGGTGTGCTGGTGTCGTGGTGTGATGCGGTTCCCAGGTGTTTATGATGTGGTGGTGTCTGGTGTGGTTCCCTGGTGTCGTGATGTTGTGTGCTTTTGATGTTGTTCTTTCTCTCTTTGGTGTGATGTAGTTCCTTTGGTTCCTGTAGGGTGGTGCGTTTTGGTTCTTTCTCTCTTTTTTTTTTGTTATCCTGGAATTAAATCTTGCGAGTATAATGTTGTTATTGTTGGTTTCGTTAGTAGGGTTTGGTTATTTATGAGGGAAGAGTGTAGGGTGTGTATGAGTATGTAAAAGAAAGTTGTTACCGTTTCGTGTCTCTTTTTGTTATGTTAATTTCTTGTTGTACTTGTTACTTTTCCTTGTTTCTTCCCATTAGTGTTTTCGTTTTGTCCTTTGGATTTTATTGTCCTTTTGTTTTCCTGTTAAGTGTGGCTATTTTCTGTGGATGTTCTTGGGGTTGGTTAAATAAAAGTGCATGTTTACGTGATTAATATATGTATATATATATTGTGTATATATATATATCTTGTTTATGTATGTATATATGTTTATGATATAAGATAAAAATACAAAATGATATAAAATATAGTATAGTGTGGTAGCATGTGGTTAATATAGGATATAAAATATAGGATATAAAATATAAAATATGAAATATAAGATATAAAATATAAAATACAAGATACATATGTGTGTTCGTGTTTGGGAGTGTGCTTACGATTAGGTTTGAATACTGTATATGTATATACACTTCTCACAAAAATTAATGCATCACATTTTTTGATCGAAAAGTCACCGATTTTTGAAGCGACATAACTCGGCTCGACAAAATCGTACAATAGTTTTTTAGTACTCATTTTACAGCTTGAAGCTTCCTCTTTCAGAGCCTATGTCGCATTTTTGCTTACAATAATTTGTCTGTTATTAAACAAATGAAAACTCGAGCTATCTTTTTTCTGCTCGAATTATGCAAGTTCAAGAGAGTTCACGCAGTTGGAAATTTTTTTTGTTGAATTAAAATTAATGTTATCTTGTAAAGGAAAGCTTCCTCTTTAAAATGAGCTACTGGAAAGTTGGGTACGATTTTTTAAAAGTTATTTATCGCACTGTTATTAAGAAGTGTGTCGCGGGCATTGGAATTACCCAAGGTACACCACGAGGATGTTCGGTCGGACTTGTACCTCCTGTGTACGTGCGTGCGTGCGTGCGTGCGTGCGTGCGTGCGTGCGTGCGTGCGTGCGTGCGTGACAGCCTCTAATGTCTGCAGGGTTGTTGGATGTTTTGCAAGATGTCGTAGCTGCCACCCTATACATCCTTATGCTCAAAAGGATTGAGATCTGGACTGAGGGGTGGGTACTTGCTTAATTGTTCGAATGTTGCTACTCCGAAGGAATTCTCGTGTGTGCATTGCCGTATGCGGCTCAGCATTATCCTGCATGAGCAAGAATAGTGAACCGATTGGGTTACGCATCGGCAATACATGTGCCTACAAAATCTCCCCCACGAACCAATGCCGGTAGCACAGTTCTTAATAACAGTGCGATAAACAACTTTTAAAAAAATCGTGCCCAACTTTCCAATAGCTCACTTTAAAGAGGAAGCTTTCCTTTAAAAGATGATATTAATTTGAATTCACCAAAAAAAATTTCCAACTCTGTGATCTCTCTTGAACTTGCGTAATTCGAACAGAAAAAAGATAGCTCGAGTTTTCATTTGTTTAATAACAGACAAATTATTGTAAGCAAAAATGCGACATAGGCTCTGAAAGAGGAAGCTTCAAGCTGTAAAATGAGTACTAAAAAACTACTGTACGATTTTGTCGAGCCGAGTTATGTCGCTTCAAAAATCGGTGATTTCTCGATCAAAAAAAGTGATGCATTAATTTTTGTGAGAAGTGTATATATATATGTACTTATAACTAAGCTTTACATTATCATTGGCGCTTTGCTTGTGAGCAAGTGTGTATGTGGGTGTATTTTGTAAGTATTGTTGACGTGTTTCAGGGCTTTTGCTTGTGAGCAAGTGTGTGCGTGTGGGTGTGTTTTATGTGAGTTGTTGTCTGTCCAGTGCGTCTGTTAGTGTGTCAATGTGTCGGTTTTGTAATTCCTGCTTTGCCTGTTTGATAATTAATATTATTTCTTCTGTAGTCATGGCCTTAAAAATTGTTTTATCCGTTTGTGTTGTCTCGTCTCTGTGTCGTACGTATGTCTGTGTGCTCTCGTTAATGTGTTGTTTCGTGGTACGTGTGTGTCGTAGTTCCTTTCGGAGTGTGTGTGTGTCGTTCGTGTATAGTCTCGTGCGTAAGTTCAGTAGTGTCCTGATCCTGTCTGTTATGTTATGTCGTCTTAACCGTCTGTCTTGTGTCGTTGTTTTTGGTTCTTTCCGTATTGTATTTGTTCGTATTACTGGGTCCATGGTTGTTGGTGGTTGTTGTTTTTGTTGCTGGTGGATTCCTTTCGGACCATACCAGTGGATGTGTTTAGGTTTTCCGGGCGTCTGTAATAGGGGGACTCCCCAGTTGGAGAGTGGGAGTTGTCCGTCGTTGTGTTCCATTGTGTGTCTTTGTGTGTGTGTCCTTTTGTGTGTGTTTCTATGTATGTTTTATTGTGGATTTCTTGTCGTTCCTGTTCGTCTTTGAAGCCTTAACTGTGTTGTCGTCTTCGGGTTCCTTCCGCAGGCAGGTTTGGATGGCTCAGCTATTGGTATGTGTTTTTTTATAGTTATATCGGTTTGCGTTCTTACGCTTGCGTATTTTAGTTGGTCAGTTTGAGTGGCCTGTGTGGTCAAGGATGTTGGGGTGGGTTTTGGTGTATTTGTGGATGTGGATATACGGGTGGATGGGATTTTTGTAGGGGTTGTGTCGTGTGTTTGTGTGGTTGAAGATGTCGGGGTGGTCTTAGGTGGTCTTGGGTGTGCTTGTGTGTTTGAAGTGGTGGGCTCATCTGTCGGCGATGGTATGAGCCTGTTGTATACCGTTATGGCCTTCGAGGAGCAATGGCAAATATGCTTTATGAGGGGGCGGCCGTACATTTCTATACGGCATATAGGGCACAGAAATTGTTTTTTTGGTTGTCCGATGACTATCGATAAATAGTTTTTTCCGCAGCGTCGGATATGCAGCTCGTGGTGGGTGCTCGGCACTTCACAGCCGCAGAGGGGGCATTCTTCCCAATTTTCTGCGTCCATTGTTTGTTAGTGTTTTTTGTGTGTGTTTGTTTGGTTTAGCTAAAAACGGAAGAGACGAATATCAGTATATGGTGAGACTTGTATGATGGTTATTATTTTATGGTATGATATTTTGTCCGTTGTATTGTAACATCTGTACTGGGATCATTTCAATTGGGTTATTGTTTGTTTGTGGAGGAATATTTGCTAGGATTTGGATCCTGGCGGGTTGTGGTGGTTCTGTTATAGTGTTTCCGTCTCGCGTTGCTGTTGGTGGGTTGCGACTTTGTGTGATCGATCTAATTATGCCGATTATGGATGAGACTTTGTTAAATAAGGAGAATTTCCAACATAGTCCGAAAAGTAGTGCTAGTGGTCCGATCGAAAATCCCGTGTATTTAATGAATTTTTCTATGATTGATAGTCTGTTATGTAGGTGGTGCAGTTTTCCCATAGTTTTAGCTTTTGCGATGATTGTTTTTAATTGTATTTCACTGTCTGTGAAATCATTGTTTATGGGGGATGCTTCTATTGTCCGGGTAAATTGTTCGGTTTCTTTCAAAATTTCTGTTAAATTAACTGGGTTGTCTTGCTCGGCGGAGTTCTCTATCATTTTGCTAATGTTTAAGGTTATAGTATGGGAGAAATTGGTGTTCTGGTGTGTCTTGATGTTAATTGTCGGCGTCAGTTTTGTTGTTTGTGTTTTTGCAGTACAGGATTCGTTTATCTGGAATATTCCAGTTTTTTCTATACTTTCTATGAATGATTTTCCTGTTGTGCATGTAATGTATAATGTTTCTCGTTTGGGTGCTGCGAATAACCAACTATTTGTATTTTTAATCTTAGACCAATATGTACGCGTTAGGATTTTGACTCGTATGTCACATGTATTCAAGTTATGAAAATTTGGATTGAGTAGCAATTGGATTTCACATTCGGCGTTGCTGTCTATTCTCTGTATGGGGTTCTCCTGCTTACATATGTACATCGAATTCGTGGACTTGCAATTTTTCAGGTTGTTCATGTTGTAGTAGTACTCAAAGTCGGCTGAGACTGCTGTGTATTTGATAAATGGTTTAATGTATGCGAATCTGGGTGTGGTGATATATGTGTTGATTTGCGGAATGAGTACCGGTAGGTGCTCGTACAATTTATATGATTCGTGGTCTAAAAGAGGTATTTTTAGGATATACACTAAGCTCGCTCCGTTGTGGAATATTGTTAAATCTGTGATTTCGAGAAGTTGCGGTATGAATATATTGTCTATAGGTATCGGAAATTCTACATTTTCGAGATATTTGTGAATGTTTCTCGCGCTGTACAGTATCTGTTGTGCGGTTAATATCTGTGGGTGAATTTGTCCGCTTTTCGCAAAAAGTATCGCAGTTATTAGTGTGTTGATGCCTGTTTCGAGTTGTGTTAGTGTTTCGTCTATTTCGGAAGTATATTCCATTGCTTTTTGGTTAAACTGCAGGGTCTGAACATTGTTATTGATTAGCTTGGTTGCCAGAGTGATATTTCCTATTTGTTTTGAGATTCTTTCGGCTACTAATGACAATCTTTTGTCGACGAGTTCGAACTGTGATTTCATTATATGTGTTTGATTTGTAACAATTTCCGCTATTTCTCGCGTGTTATTGTTTAGTGTGTCGATTTGTGCATTTATTTCTATTGCGTCGTCTGCGTCTAACGTTCCGAAGAGGGCTTTGTTGATTTTGCCTATAAATTCTAGTGGTGCGCGTTTTTGTCTTCTGGGTGTGTCGATATTCGGTATTAGTTCCTGTAGGATTGCCTCCGATGTCATGGTGTTTCGTAGTCGGGTTACCAGTACCTTTAGGTGTCCGTGGGCTAGACAGGTTGGTCCAGGGTTTTGCAAAGTGTAATTGTTGCCTTGATGTTTCTCCATATTTGTTCGCGTTCGAGTGTAAGTCCTCGTGTATCCGCGTAGGTGATCAATTTCCATTCAGTGTGATATGACCTTAGTGCACCGAGTGTTTCGGATCGGAGTCCAGGGTTATGTGCGAGTGGTGTCATCTGATACGGAGGGGTGTCGGCGCTTACATACGATGCGAGGCATCTGCAACATGTGCCAGTTTTATTTTGTCGACGTGAACTACTTTTGTTTCATCTTTTTTGATTTTTAACCGAACATTGTGTTTGTCTAATACATTTAGTATTTCGAATGGGCCTATGTAATTGCTTTGAAGCTTATGTTTTTTGTGGTCGCGGATTAGGAATACGAGTTGTCCCGGTGAGAAGTTTGGTTCGGTAGTTCGTTTGTCATAGTATTTTTTGTTTCGTTCTTTTGCTTTGATTTGTCTCTCTATTGCTTTTTCGTGAATGGCTTTTAACTGTTCCGTGAGCATTCGCATGTATGTGTCATATGTAAGTATTGTTTCTGCGGGCGGAAATTCTGAGGGGGTGCGCGCTGTTTTTCCAAAAACTAGTTCATGTGGTGTGAATCCAGTACTGTCGTGTATGCTTATGTTATAAGAAAGGGATGCGTATGGGAGCCACTGGTCCCAATTATAATTCTCGGATATATAGTGTTTTAAGTATTCGATAAGGGTGTGATGACCTCGTTCGGCAATGCCATTTGATTGTGGGTGGTATATAGAAGTGTTATAATGTTTAATTTTGAAAAGGTTTGTGAACTCCTTAAAAACTTCTGACATGAAATATCGGCCTTGGTCGGATAGTATGGCTCGTGGGGCTCCGAATATGCAGATTAGGTTTTCTGCTATGGCTTTCGCTATCTCTACGGAAGTTTGGTGTTTTAATGGTATGGCTATTGAAAATCTGCTAAAAAGGTCTGTGATCGTGAGTATGTATTTGTATCCAGTTTCGGTTTCTTGTAGTGGACCGCAAGTGTCGATGGCTATTTTGTCGAATGGTTCGGCGGGTGTGTCTGTAATAATCATTGGTGCTTTGGGTTTTACACGTACAAGTTTGTTTCTTTGGCAGTCTAGACAGCATTTTATGTGTGTTGCTATGTCTGTTTTCATATTTTTCCAATAATATTGCGATTGTATTCTTTTGTATGTTTTTTCTATTCCTTTATGACCTCCAATTGTGGAGTTGTGTGATTCTTCTATTATTTGATTTCTTTCTGATATATCTGGTACGGATATTAGGCCTTCGCAAAGTGTGATTGTTAGTTCCGGTTGGATGGTGTGTGAATATAAATATGTTTTTAGATTTGACCATGCTAGTTGGTCGATAATTTCGGGGTCTTTGGGTATTGTACATGACTTGATTTTGTGTCGTTTTAGAATAACAAGGAGTGTTTTAACGCATTTCACCAGAGTGTGGGGGTTTACATTATCTGTGTTTTTGTTTTTACATACCATGCCGAAATAGTATTTTGTTTTTCGGTGGGTGATTAAGATGTCGCCTAAATGTGGATCAGATTGTAAAAGGGTTTGTGTATAAATGATTCGCTTTTCTTTTAGTATTTGGGTAGTTAGAGTGTCTATGGCGCAGTCTGCTGAAAGGAAATATGCAATATTGTCCTTTTCTGTTAGAAGGTTACTTTGCGTTATTATAATTGTGTTTCTGATTTGAGGGTCATGATTATCTGCAGGCATATCGGTCTGTGCAGTCAGCTGTTTACTATTATGAGGCGACGGTCGGTGCACTGGGTCACTGACTTCGTCAGCTTGAGGCGGTGCTCGAGTCGGCTGTGTGTTTATGGCCTTTGTGTGTGGCGGTGCGTTCGTGTGACTCCATGCCGTGTTCTGTACTCGGTCCCGCTAGGTCTTGAGGGTTCGCGCGATTTATGGCTGTTTTCCTGCGTATTGTTCGATTCTTCGGGTTATGGTGTGTCTGGTTATCGTCGTCTGGAGAGTCCGAATTTGTAAAGATGTGTAGTCGATGGGGTGGAGAGCGGAATGTTGGTTGTATTGCTTCAAGATGTCTATTTTCCACGTTTTCGGCACGTTTTTCCGGTGGTGAGTGAAAGTTGGGTTTAACGGTTTTACGTGTTAATTGTTGGGTTTTTCCGTCACCCAGTGATTTAGAGATGATCCATTCTATTTCTGAGTCGGTGCTCGTCTCTAAATATTTTTGTGTAGTGTCCGAAAGTCTGTAGTGCAATGAGGGCTTATTACCTTGCGGAATGTTGTTTTCTAATTCCATTTGGACGTCATTTCTATCTGTATTATTTGTGTGACAATCTTGGCGATTTTCTGTTTCCGATATCCTATTCTCTGTCCTAGTCTCTTGCCTAAGTTCGTGGTTTGTTATGTCTTGACCGGTAGGTGTATATGTGGGTGCCGGTGGTGACCGGAATTGTGGGTTGATTTCAGTGGGTTGTGGGGTTTCTTGTTTTTCGGATGTTGGTTTTTGTTCCAGGTTAGTTTGTTTTTTGCTGATCTCGGTTAAGTGTGGGAAGTCTTCGTTATCTGTACTGTCAGATCCCTGTTTTTCTAATAATGTCGGCGCGTGGACGTATTTTCTTTTTCCTTCGCCATGCTGTGGGCGGTTATCTTCGTCTTTATTGCCGTTATTTTGTTCAGGGCTGCAGGTTAATTCCTTTAGGTTTCCTACACTTTGGTTTTCGGTTTCAGCTGTTACGCGATTATTTGTTTCGCTTATTATTAATTCGTCGTCGGACGACATAGATGATGATGAGTCCCTATTATCATCATCTATGGTTTTGTGGTATTTTTTAGTTGTGCCCTCGATTTGGTGTTCTCTTGGTCTTGTGCTTAAGCAGGATGGTATGTGTGTGTCAGTTGTGTTTCGTGTGATTTCTTGTTTTTTCTTCGGTGTTGGGTTTCCCGATGCTGAGTCTGATGTTGAGAGTGGTCGTGTACGCGGTTGGTGGTGTGACTTTGGTTTTTTCGTTTCGGGTGTGGTTTCGCTATCTGATGTTTCTTGTCTTGGTCTAATAGGCATAATTGATACTGGGTTTCGGGATAGCGCGTCTGCTATTACGTTAAGTTTGCCTGGTTGGTACTTAATTTCAAATTCGTAGTCGTTTAAAATGGCTTGCCAGCGTTGCAATTGTTGTGGAGGGTTCGCTTTCTGCATTAAATATGTTAGTGCTCTGTTATCCGTTACGAGTGTGAATTTCTTTCCGTAGAGGTACGGCCTAAAGTATTCTACTGCTCTAACAATTGCTAGTAGTTCTTTTCGCATTGGGTCGTAGCGTTGCTGAGATTTGCAGAGAGTTTTCGAATAGTATGCTACGGGGTGGTTAAAATTGTTGTATTCTTGACTAAGTACGGCTCCTAGCGCATAGTCGGACGCGTCGGTGGTTAGTGTAAAAGGTTTCTCGAAATCCGGGTAGCGGAGAATTGGTTGCTGTGTAAGTTTTTGTTTAAGTGTTGTGAACGCGGTTTCGCAGTTGGTGTCCCATTCAAAATCCATATTTCTCCTCAGTAATAGTGTGAGTGGTGCAACAATTTTTCCATAATTTTTTATAAAGCGTCTATAATAACCTGTCAGACTGTTGAATTGTTTGATGCCTTTCTTATTTGTCGGTCGTGGAAAGTTCTGGACTGCTTCTATTATATTGTTGTTGGGTTTTACACCGTTTTCGGTTATTACGTGTCCTAAATATGTTACTTAGCGCCTAAGGAATTCGCATTTGTCTGTCTGCAGTGTGAGTCCTGCATCTGTTAATCTATTGGCGAGTCGGCGGAATTTCGTCGCATGTTCTGTTAGGCTATTGGCGTAAATTACAATATCGTCCAAGTACACGAATAGGTCAGTTCCTTGTAAGCCGGATAAAATTATGTCCATAACTCGTTGAAAAGTGGTGGGTGCATTTTTTAAACCGAATGGCATGCGATTGAATTCGTAATGGCCATTGGGTGTGGAGAAAGCAGTTTTTTGTTTATCCATGGGGTGCATTTCGATCTGATGAAATCCTGATGCAAGGTCGAATATTGAAAAATACTGAGCGTTTCCTAACTGGTCTAAGATATCTGTAATGTTGGGATGTGGATATGCGTCGGTTACTGTTTTGTCGTTAAGTTTCCTAAAATCTATGACCATTCTCCATTTTTTGTTTCCTTTACTGTCGGCTTTCTTGGGAACGATCCAAACTGGTGAATTGTATGGTGAAATAGAAGGCTGTATAATGTCTTTTTCTATAAGTTTCTGAACTTGTTGTCGGATCTCGTTTTTATGTATCGGAGGGTATCTGTATTGTTTTGTGTTAATTGGTTTGTCGTCTGTTGTGTGGATTTGATGTTGAGCAACCGGTGTATGGCCTAATTGGTCGCCTTCGATGTAAAATAAATTTGGGTATTGTGAGACTAACTCTAAAACGTGTTGCTTCTCTTCTGTGTTTAGGTGTTCCAAGCGCAGAAGAGCTTTCAGTTTTTCGAGTCTTTCGTCTATTCTTGTGTTGTAAATTGCTGCAATGTATTCCGTTTGAATACATTGAGAATTTAGTTCGTCTGTGAATGTGTTTGGAATGTCTGCTATTTTTTCAATCGGTTCTAAGTGCATTTCTTGGATTTCTAACTTCACGGGTTTTGAGTTTGTGTTGATTACTTGAAGGTATGCAATGTTGCCACGATTTGTAACGAGTGCGTTTCCGAGGTATAAGCCTTCGTATTTCGTTATCTGTGGGATATATCCTTCACGGAGGTCTGTATGTTTTAACCGGATAGGTATTTGGGCTTTCGTTCTTGGTGGCACGTTAAAGGTTTCTAGTGTCGTGAAGGGGATCCTTTGGTTACAAAGTACTATGCAGTTCTCAGAATATAGTATGTCTGCTGACGTCTGATTAAAGAAGGCATCACCTAACAGGCCGTCTTGTGGGAACGGAAATGTATCGGCGACTACTTGGAACTCGACTAAGATGTTTTCGACGGGAATAAAACACGATCCTAAGGTCGATGTTTTGCAATTGGTTATTCCTTTGAGTTTATAAATTACATTTGGATTAATATTGGTGTGGTGTGTTACGTTGCTAGATTTTATAAGGTTTACTTGCGCTCCGGTACCTATGAAAAATCTGGTTGTGGATTTAGCCGTGTTATGTGTACGTAGTTCTATTGTCGGTGGTTCATGAAATTCTGATATTCCGCATGATATTGTCGCTTCTTTTGTAATTATTGGATCTAATTCTTTGGGCACTGGGGAGGTGAGTCTCGTACTGTGCCCGTTTGCGAGACTTCTTCTGAGTTTTTTACTAAAAGGTTCTTTAATGCTTCTTCGATTTCGCTAGTGCTACTATTTTTGTCGGATCTGTATTGTTTTTGTGGGTCTCGTCCGTTCATCGAGCTATCGCGTTGGTTGCGGGTGTCGTCTGAATTGTGTGTGTATCTGTCTCGAATTATTTCTGCTGTATCTGTTTCTGGAATGGTCCCTGTGTCTATCGTGTGAGTAGTCTCTATTGTCTTTATACCGATTTTGTGAGCTATTTCGGTTGTCACGGTATCTATCACGTGAGTGTCTGTCTTGTGAATCGTCTCGGTGTCTGTCTTGTGAATGTCTGTTTCTGGAATCGTCTCGGTGTCTGTCTCGCGAAAATCTGTTTCTGGAATCGTCTCGGTATCTGTCTTGTGAAAATCTGTTTCTGGAATCGTCTCGGTGTCTGTCTCGCGAAAATCTGTTTCTGGAATCGTCTCGGTATCTGTCTTGTGAAAATCTGTTTCTGGAATCGTCTCGGTATCTGTCTTGTGAAAATCTGTTTCTGGAATCGTCTCTATGTCTAGTTTGTAAGTATTTGTCGCGTGAGTTGTCCCTGAATCTGTTTGAAAGGTTGTTTCTGTAACCGTCGGATGAGTGTCCGTTATGTGGCGAATGACTGTGGTTTCGCCTAGGGTTGTCTCTGAATCTGTTTTGTGGGTGATCTCCTGAACTATTATCTGTGTATTTTCTACGGGAGGCTTTGTGGCGGCGTAGGGAACGGCATTCTTTTGTATTATGTGTGTAAGTGTCGCAGAAGTCGCAAAATTTCCTATCATATGAGTCGTCTATCTCAGCGAATCGGACGTGTGCGGTGGGTGTGTGGTTTTCGTTTGTTGTATTGTGTAATCTCTGTCTCCGTATTAGTTCGTTTTCTATTTCTATTGCTTCATCTATTGTTGTTTGTAGTGACGAGTGGCTTCTGTTCATGCGATTGTTAATGCTTTCAACCAGGCCTCTGGTGAAAGTTTTCGTTGCGATATTATTTACCTCGGCTTTTCGGTTGTTGAGGTATGTGCTGTTTTCTACTGATCCGTATACTGTGTCTAGCCTTTCTAATACTTTGTTTAAGATTTTTCGGAATCGAGTAGCATAACGGAAAACTGGTTCGTTATAATTTTGTGTTATGGTTCGCATTTCGAATTCTAAATCTGAGAGCTCCATGGGCCTACTAAAAGCGGTTTTAAGGTCTGTAAAGAGTTCTTCGAGTGTCGTATAGGGCTTTGCATCGGCGACTTCTATCGCCATACCGTTAAGTTTTGCAGGGATTATTTGTAACAGTTTGGTCTTGTCTGTGTCGTTTAGGAGTGGAATAACCCTCTTACATGCCCGTATAAAATGCTCGACGGGGATGTTAGTCCCGTCGAAATTAGGGATTATTGTGTCTGAGGTGTTTGTTATTTTGTAGAAGGGGTTGTTGTGGTTTTTACGTCGTTCAGGGCGTTGGGGTGGAATTTTGTGGGTTTTTATTGGAATACGGGATGGGCGAGGTGACGTCAGTTTAGATGCCACAATTGAAATATTGTAAATGATTGTAGGTGGTACTTACCGTACGAAGATTATTGTTATGAACACTGTGTTCATGTGTCTTCTTTCCGGGTGTCTGTGTTGGCTGCCTCTGTCTTTTGTGTGTGGGTGTGCGATCTTCCTTCCTCCTTGTGTGTGGGTTGGTGTGTGAGGTGTGGGTTGTTCTTCCTTTGGGAACTTTTTTGCACTTCTGATACCAGTTGTGATGGGCGAGGGGCGGTCAAGCGAGTAGATGTAGGTTTAAGAGTTTAATGCAGAGAACTATACAAAGCGAGGGCGAGTTTGGGACTGACTCTTCAGTGTCGGGCCGAGTGCCTCGGGACTGCTGCCCGGTCACATGGAGGGGCGCTCGGGGTGCGGAGGCCCGAGCTGATAACGGGGGTGCCGTGTTACACCCATAATATTCATTTCTAGTACTCTAATTGCGTTTATAGTGTAATACTTCGGCTCTGCTTATCAGAAATGCTGTGTTAGATGAAAGTGAGTGTTTTCTTTGTAAAATCACGCAGAAAATGCATTGAATCATGTTATTTTCACATAATATTCACTCCTAGTGCTCTAATTGCGTTTATAGTGTAATACTTTGTATGTGCATATCAGAATTGCTGTTTTTGATGAAAATGAATGTTTCCGTTGTAAAATCACGAAGAAAATGCATTGGCTCATGTTATTTTCACGTAATATTCACTGTTAGTACTTTAATTGCGTTTGTAGTGTAATACTTCCTATGTGCGTATCAGAATTGCTGTTTTTGGCGAGAGTGATTGTTTCTTTGTTCTTTCTTCTTTTCTTATTGAAAAGTTAAGGGAATCGTACAATAGTAATTGTACGACGACGGAATTGATACCAAAGATTAGTTTAAACGAGTATGACAATTTCAATGAGAAAGCTAATACATTGATGGATACAATCTCTAATGTATTGGACGTTATGGCGCCAACGAAAGTTGTCCCATTAACAAGATATAAAAAAAGTGGTTCACACCAGAAGTCAAAATGAAAATAAAAGACAGAGACAATATGTTTCAACTATACAAAAGTCCAAATGATAGTAACTATTGGACTCAGTATGTAAGAATGAGAAATCACATTGTAAAACTCATAACAAAACTTAACAAGACCATTACGAGCATAAAATTGAAGGAATAAAAAATGATCCAAAGCAAATGTCTAGAACAATAAAAAAACTATTGTGTAAAGAAAAAAACTCGGTAATTAACTTTAATAATATAGAGTTCGACAATAGCAGTACGATATTAGATAACAGTAAAGAAATAGCAAATAAATTAAACAACTTCTTTGTGGAAAGCATTGAAAATATTACAAAAGGCAGTGACAGTACTAAATGTAGTAATATAAAGTACTTTATTCAAGAAACTAGCTGTAGAGTATTCGTATTCGTATTCGTATTTAATTAACGTCGACTCCCCTAAGGGGTTCGCGACGGGTATGGAATACCTCCTGCATTCACATACCAACCCGGTATAAGCGTCCATAAGGGAGGGGGGCACCAAACTTCTGCTTATACCGGGTGGACCTACTATTTTTAAGGTGGATTCCGAACCACCCCCCGCGCAGTGCGTGAACGTGCTGAAAATCAGCGATGACAGGTGCTGGGATCGAACCCGAGCCCCGCTAATTACGGGTCGAGTACTTATCCCCCTGAGCCACTGCGCGGGATTAACTAGCTGTAGAGTAAAAATGGACAAATTCGAAAATATCACAATGTCAAACCTAAGACAAATCGTAAAAGATCTTGATCAGAATAAAAGTTCCATAGACGGACTAAATGCAAGTTTGATAGGGCATGTCTGTGATTCGGTAGGCGATGCTTTCTTGAATGTGTTGAACATGTCTCTCACTTTGGGGATTTTTCCTACAAAATGGAAAACTTCGATAATAACTCCCATAAAAAAAGTGAACAATTCTAATAAGGCTACTGACCTGCGACCTATAAACCAACTGCCAGTTTACGAGAAGGTGCTGGAACTTGTAGTGAAACAGCAACTAGAAAAGCACATTGAATTAAATAATATTCTTGAAACATCTCAAGCAGGCTTTCGAAAAGGTTATTCTTGCGAGACGACACTTCAACTTACTTTGAATGAATGGGTGACATCGATTAGCGAGAGAAAATACGTAGGAGTGATATTTGTAGACTATCGCAAAGCATTCGAAACGGTCAACCAAGACCTTTTTTTTTCGTGGGGAAATCCTCATGGACCCCCCGTTACCCTGGTGGGGGCGGCGGGGGAGTGCCGGACTCCTACCGGCTAAAACCCCACGGTAGCCATCCTTCGCGCATAATGGGGCGACACCGGGAACTCTTGTCGAACACAACCGGTGCCGCCCCGCGCCCGCCCCCTTCTGGGGACACTTCTCGTGGAGGGGGGGTTAACCATCGCCCCTCTCGCTCCCGCGAGAGAGGGAGGCGCCCCCCTCCGAGCCCGGGAGGGCACGGCCCGACCCGCTCCTTCACTAACCGTGAAGGAGGAGCAAACCGCGCCTCCCGGATCACCAAAAACCACCAAATTGGGCGGGACGCGCGACCACTACACGCCCCACCACGCCTCGGGGCCGCTATAGGCGGGCGGCAGAGCCACCACTCTGCCGCCACACGACACCTCGGCACGCACCCGGCCCGTCAGCGGGTCGAGAACCGCCACAGGGCCGGGGCGTCGCTCTTACTGCGGGGGGACTCGATCCCCCCGCGCGGCACGGCGGCGAGGACGGGCCCTCTCCAATCGGAAGGGGTCCGTCCTCTCTCGCCGCCGCTCCGCCTCCTCCTTCTGGAGGAGCACTTCCTCGCAAAAAGCGAGGAAGGCCCTCCACGCCCTCTCGCTGCCGAGCATCTCCCTGATAATCCTCGGCAGCGAGAGATCACCTCAAATGTGTCGGAGCAGGACACGGCGCTGATCGCTCCAGGCAGGACAGTCCTGGAGCGTGTGCTGCGCCGTGTCCCGGTCCCCGTCACAATGGTGGCACTGTGCCGTCGCCTCCTTCCCGATGCGACACAGGTACTCACCGAAGCAACCGTGCCCGGTGAGCACCTGCGTCGCACGGTAGGAGAGTTGACCCCTGCCGCGACTCAGCCAAGCTTCGAGGCTCGGCAGAATCGCCCCGACGGCTCTGTGGCGGGAGTGTTCTGGATTCTCCAGTCTCTCCCGCCACATCTCAACAACGAGCCGCCGGGTCTGACGCTTCAACTCCTCGACCGACCGTTCCGTGGGTGTTCCGCCCCCGTCTCGAAGGGCGCGAAGACCAGCGTAGGTCCTCGCGTCCCCCGCCGCCAGGAAATCCAGGGGCGGAAACCTCGCTAGTAGGGTGGCCGACGCCAGGGAGATCGTGCGGTAGCCCCGCACGACCCTGACGGCCATCGGACGCTGCACCCTGAACAACAGGGTACGATTGCGCCGACTGGCCGCCAGATCGTCCGCCCAAACTGGTGCTCCATAGAGCACCATGGAACGGACGACTCCCGCGTATAGGCGTCGGACCCCTTCCCACGGTCCCCCGATGTTTGGCAGCAGGCGACCCAAAGCGCCCGCTGCCTTCTGAACTCGGGGGAGCAGCCGGTCAAAATGATCGTTGAAGCGCCAGCGGCTGTCCAGGGTGAGCCCGAGATACCTCATGGTATCGCTCACCCGGACACGGGCACCTCCCACCGCGATCCACCGCTGGACGGACGGCCCCGCAGACCGACGGCGATCGTAGAGCCAGATCGCCTCGGTCTTTTCGGGGGCCACCCGCAGGCCCAGTCGGTGGATCCGGGCGACGACACAGGCCACCGCCATCTCCGCGACGCGGCTGGTCCTCACTTCGTCCTCCCCGGTGGACACCACGAGGGTGTCATCGGCGTAGCAGATGAGTGCTACGCCAGCGGGGAGGCCAGCCCGCAGGACGTAGTCGTAGCCGAGGTCCCATAGCAGGGGGCCCAACACGGACCCTTGCGGAACCCCGGCGTACGTCTCCCTCACGTTCTGTTGCGTCCGGCCCATGTACTCGATGTACCTGTCGGCGAGGTAGTCCTCGACGACGGCCCTCAACTCAGGAGGCACCCGATGGTGCTCGAGCGCCTCCCGGATGACCCACCGGGGCAGGGTGTTGAAAGCGTTGACTATATCTAGCGATATAGCCAAACACACCCCGCCCTGGGCTGCAGCCGACTCCGCCAGGGACCGCAGACGCAAGATCGCGTCCACGGTTGAGCGTCCCTGGCGGAAGCCGAAATGCCCGTCGTCGAGGTCCGGACCTGTCGCCGACAGGTGCCGGACGAGGCGGTTGGCGATAACTCGCTCGAAGAGCTTGCCCGCCTCGTCCAGCAAACAGATGGGCCGGTACGCGGAGGGAGAGTCCGCGGGCCGTCCATCCTTCCGGAGGAGGACCAGCCGCGCCCGCTTCCAGCAGCAGGGGAACCTACCGCGCTCCAGGCAGCTGTTAAACAGCTGTCCGAGGCGCGCGACCAGAACGCTCATGGCCATGGCCAAGGCCCTGCCTGGGATACCGTCCGGGCCCGGCGCCTTGTTCGCGCGGGCCCGGAGACGCCTGATCGCGGCGTCGAGCTCGCCGCCAGTGACCCCCATGGTGGCCTCGTCCCACACAAAACGGGGACGAGGCCGACCGGGGGTGGGGTCCTCTGCTCCAACAGGGAACAGAGTAGTCACCACCCGGTCGAGAAACTGGGGGTCAGCAGCTCCGTCGTTGGGGGCGCCCATGAACGTAATCGTCCCATGACGATCTTATATGGGCGCCCCCACGGATCCCCGTCCAATGTGGCGACGAGCTCGTCCCAGGCTCTGGCCTTGGCGGCTTTGATGGCCCGCTGCAGGGCGACCGCTGACTCGCGATACGCCGCATACAGCTGGGCCACTTCCGCCGTGACCTGACCGCGCCGTCTCCTTTTTTTTTTTTTTTTTTTTGACGCAGTGAAAATCCCTGAACGGATACCCCGTCTCTCTGGGGGGAGAGGCGGGGTTATGTGGGGCTTGCACCCACTAAAAACACTGCGGTGACCTCGAAGACATGACGGGGCGGGCCCTGGGGAGACCAGAGGATGCTACCAGGACCCGCCCCTGTCTTGGCACTGGTAGTGCCACATGCCCGGGGGGGAGGAAATGCCCTCCCCCCGTTCGATACACTGTTGTTGTTTGGGCGATGGGCGGGCCACACGCCCATCACCCCTTCACGCGGCCGGAGTGCAAAGGAGGGACTCAACCCCCCAGCTAAGTCCCCCCGTCGACCGCGCGGACGTTTTTGTACCGCGGGAGAGACGTGGCTCTCTCCCGCGGCCGTCCCCCGTAGATGTTCCGGAAGGAGGGAAGGGACGAGGAGGTGGCGACACCATCAGGGTGGCGCCTGGAGGTCGGGCCTCCTTCTCCTCCCCCTGCCCCTCCGCCCGGGGGGCCCACGCCGCTCGGGATGGCGTTGCCGCTCCCGAGCCCTCTCGGCCGTCTCCTTCGCGAGCATTACGTGCTCGCAGAAGGAGACGACCGCATCCCAACGATCCGCGCCGCCGAGCATCCGACCCACGATGCTCGACAGCGCGAGATCGTCACTCCCTATCTCGTCGACCAGGACGGCGCGCTCGTCCGCCCACGCCGGACAGAACTCCAGCGTGTGTTGGGCGTCGTCCCGGTCGGCTGCACAATGGTGGCAGCGGGTCGTGGCCTCCCTGCCAGTCCTGGCCAGGTACGCACCGAAGCAACCATGCCCGGTGAGCACCTGGCACAGGCGGTACGTGACACCCCCAAAACCCCTATCCGCCCAGCGTTGGAGATGCGGACGGATAGCCTCGACAGCCCTGGTGGGCTCGATACCCGGCTCGTCGAGCCAGCTGACCCAAGAGTCAACCAGGTACTGCCGGGACTGGCGCTTCAAGTCGGCCATCTTCTCGGTGGTGGCGACTCCCCTTTGCCGCGCATCGGACAGGCCTCTGTAATAGAGTGCCTGCGAGCGGGCTACGATCTCCCACGGGGGAGATCGGGCCACCACACTGGCTGCACGGTGGGATATAGTTCTATATCCCCGGCAGGTCCTTATGGCTACACAGCGGTGTAGCCGGCCCACCCGAGTTCGGGTAGCGGCGTTGCCAGCGCCGCATAAGGCCTCGGACCATATCGGAGAGCCGTACAGGACTTGCGACCTGACGACTCCACCGTACAGCCGACCGACTTTCTCGAGAGGACCGCCCAGGTTGGGAAGGAGCCGGCATAACGCGCCGGCCGTCTTCTCCGCTCTGGGGAGGATCCTCTCGAAGTGCTCCTTGAAGCGCCAGCGGTGGTCGAGGTGAACACCGAGGTATTTGAAGCACCCCTTCACCTCGACCAGAGTGTCACGCACCATGATCCCGGTCTCCGGCAGCCCGGCGTGCAGACTCCGAGGACGGCTGATCCAGGCCGCCTCGGTCTTCTGCGGGGCTACGCGGAGACCCAGGCTCTCCACCTCGGCCACGACCCGCGCGGTTGCCAGACCCGCGAGACGGCTCGTCCTTCTCCAGTCCTCCTCGCTGGCCAGCACTAGAGTGTCGTCCGCGTAGCAGACCAGTGCCGTACCAGCGGGGAGGGCGGCCCGCAGGACTTTGTCATACCCGAGGTTCCACAAGAGGGGTCCCAGGACCGATCCCTGCGGGACACCTCGGGTAATGTCCTTGACCCCCAACCGCCCACCGGCGGCCGGAAAGCCGACAGTCCTGTCCGACAGGTAGGCGCGGACGACCCGCTGCAGGTACAGAGGCACCCGGTGGTACTCGAGCGCCTCCATTATCCTGCCCCAGGGAAGGGAGTTGATCGCATTGACGATGTCGAGCGACACCGCCAATGCGACCTCGCCCCGGGCGATCGCCGCGTCCGCGAAGGCCCTAACACGGCTGATGGCATCAACCGTGGAGCGGGCCTCGCGAAACCCGAACTGATGTGGGCTCAGATCGGGTCCCACCGTGGACAGGTGCTGGACGAGTCGGTTGGCGATTACTCGCTCAAACCACATTTCCGACTCGTCCAGCAGACAAATCGGCCGGTAAGCCGACGGGGAGTCAGCGGGCTTTCCCTCCTTGTGGAGAAGGACGAGCCGCGAGTTTCTCCAAGCCCTGGGAAAACAGCCCATCACCAGGCACTTGGAGAAGAGGTCCCGAACCCTCTGACCCCAGATCCTGCTGGTAAGAGCCCAGGCTTTGCCAGGGATGCCGTCCGGACCAGGAGCTTTCTTGCCTGAAAGCTTCCTGGCCGCCCTGGCAAGCTCCCCCTCCGAGACGGCCAGGTCGTCAACCGCCTCGGAGTGCGCCACCATCGCAGTCCCAGCCCCGACTCCCGGAGGCAAAGCCACCTCCCCCGCCGGAACGTCCGGCGGGAAAAGGGTAGCTATCACCTCGTCCAGGAAGCCGGGGTCGAGGGTCTCCGTCAGCGGGGGCACCCGTGGTCGTAGCTTCTGCATGACCATGCGATACGGGCGCCCCCACGGATCCTCGTCGATGGTGGCCACCAGCTCAGCCCAGGCTCTGCTCTTGGCTGCCCTGATGGCGGCCTGCAGGAGACGCTTCCTAGCGGAGAAGCTCTCCCACAGTACCGCCTCCTCAGCGAGGGATCTCTGAGCCCTGCGCCTTGCCCTGGTGTACCGGCGTCGGGCGCGGATGGTGGTGCGCCGGAGATCAGCAATCTCCTCCGACCACCAGTACACCTGGCCCCGGGGGACGGATTTCGTGGCACGGGTCATGGCGACGTCACAAACAGTCGCCATGTCGGCCCGCAAATTCTCCACCTCGTCCCCGGGGTCGACGCAGGGCTGCCTCGCCGGCCAATTAATGACCAGGGAAGCCGCGACCAGCAGGTCTTCATCAAGGGTTCGGGACCTCCATCCTGACGGCAGTGTCCTGGGCCCGCCATGGCGGCGGTCCCGGGCAACCGAGGGAGGCGTGTTAGGGAGGAGGGTTATTGTCACGTATAAGTGATCGGAGAATGACTCCAGACCCTCCTCCACACGCCAGCCCTCGACCCAGCGCACGGTCGAGGGGGAAGCCCATGTCAAGTCGACGATGGACACCCCCTGTACCCGCACGCAGGTCGGGGTGGACCCTTGGTTGAGCAACCTCAGGTCCAACCCCGCTGCCCAGTCCCCGAGAACGATCCCCCTACGGTCTGTGCTGGGGTCCCCCACGCAGTCGCGTGGGCGTTGAAGTCCCCCATCACGAGCATCCGACCGCCAAGGTGCGGCCGGATGCTGGCGCCCAGATCGTCGAGCGCCGACTCGTAATCGTTGAGGGGGATGTTCGGGGACAGGTAGACCGCCACCACCACGAGATCTTTCCACCGCGCGGCCACGAAGCCCCGGCCTCGCCCCAGGAGGCGGGCGGTGCCGATGCTCGCAGCCGCGGCGGGCCCCACCGCTATGGCGGAGACACCCAGCAGGTCTCCGACCCATAGGGGCGAGTCGGGGATCCTGTGGGGCTCGGACACTGCCGCCAGGGCCACTCCCCTTTCCGCCATAGTCTGCGCCAGCAGACCCTGGGCGTCGGGGGAGTGGTTCAGGTTCGCCTGGAGGAGGGATATCGCCATTACTCGGCGATGTCCATCCCCTCCTCCGGGCGGGCCTCTGTCGTTGCGGGTCTGGCAACCTCAACCGGTTCCGTTGGTTCAGTGGGGGTTGGATCACTCCCCCCACTGGTTGATGGTATTGGGGCCATCTCCACCTCCGGCGGGGAGGTGGTGACGGCCCCTCCGGTGGGGACTGTCCCATCGGCTGGCTGCGGGGCAGAGGGGGCAAGGGCGCGCTTCCCAGCGGGAAGACCCCTCGTCCCCCTTTTGGCCGGGGCTTTGCAAGCCGGGCCACCCAGGCGGTGGTCCGACTTGAGCCCCTTCTCCTTACACACCGGGCAGCACACGGCTTCCCGGCATGCTCTGGCCAGGTGTCCCGCACCGCCGCACCGAAAACAATGACCGGTGCGGTCAGTGGGGGCCGAGCAGTTGGCCCGCACATGACCCTTCTCCATGCATCTGAAGCACTGGAGAGGGCGCTGCGCCAGCGCAACTATCCGTGCCGACGACCACCCGACTAGCAGACGCCCCGCAGCCACCAGCTTCTTCGCGGAGGTCAGTGGGCACCTCACCCAGATGGAGGCAAGACCGCCACCCGCAAACACACCCCGCCCTGGGCTGCAGCCGACTCCGCCAGGGACCGCAGACGCAAGATCGCGTCCACGGTTGAGCGTCCCTGGCGGAAGCCGAACTGCCCGTCGTCGAGGTCCGGACCTGTCGCCGACAGGTGCCGGACGAGGCGGTTGGCGATAACTCGCTCGAAGAGTTTGCCCGCCTCGTCCAGCAAACAGATGGGCCGGTACGCGGAGGGAGAGTCCGCGGGCCGTCCATCCTTCCGGAGGAGGACCAGCCGCGCCCGCTTCCAGCAGCGGGGGAACCTACCGCGCTCCGGGCAGCTGTTAAACAGCTGTCCGAGGCGCGGGACCAGAACGCTCATGACCATGGCCAAGGCCCTGCCTGGGATACCGTCCGGGCCGGGCGCCTTGTTTTTGATTGTGGCCTCGTCCCACACAAAACGGGGACGAGGCCGCCCGCGGGTGGGGTCCTCTGCTCCAGCAGGGAACAGAGTAGTCACCACCCGGTCGAGAAACTGGGGGTCAAGCAGCTCCGTCGTTGGGGGCGCCCATGGACGTAATCGTCCCATGACGATCTTATATGGGCGCCCCCACGGATCTCCGTCCAATGTGGCGACGAGCTCGTCCCAGGCTCTGGCCTTGGCGGCTTTGATGGCCCGCTGCAGGGCGACTGCTGACTCGCGATACGCCGCATACAGCTGGGCCACCTCCGCCGCGACCAGACCGCGCCGTCTCCTGGCGCGGGTGTACTGGCGCCTGCGGTGGACGCAGACGGAGCGCAGGACAGCAATGTCCTGCGTCCACCAGTACACCCCGCCGACGCGAGGTGGTCGGGCCCGGGGCATTGCGACGTCGCAGATCGACGTCATTGCGCCCCGAAGAGACTCGGCCCCCTCGTCCGGGTCGGGAGACTCGTGCTCGCCCCCCGACTCGTCCTGCCAGGCCACGGCGATCGCTGCCGCCATGAGAGCATCCCGGTCTAGGCGCCTCACCGCCCATCGCGGTGGTGGGTTGTCTCCTCCACCACGAGGATTGCCTGCTGCCGGCGGGCGGCGCGTCCGGGCGACGGGTGCGGCGACCACCTCCATCGTCAGATAGAGGTGGTCCGAGAGCGTTTCCTGCTCTTCCGCAACCCGCCACCCGGACACACGGCGCACGGCAGCCGGGGAGCTGATGGTCAAATCGACCACCGACACCCCATTCCACCGCACGCACGTGCTAACGGACCCCCGGTTGACTAACCGGAGGTCGTACTGACCCGCCCAATCCAGCAGCATCCCGCCCCTTGCGTCTTCCCGGGGGTTGCCGCACGCCCTAGCGTGGGCGTTGAAGTCCCCCAGGACGAGTACCGGGCGCGGCCGTGTGCGAGAAATGCACCTGCCGACCTCACCCAGGTACGCCTCGAACGCGTCGAGGCCGCAGTTGGGCGAGATGTAACAACCCACCACCGCGAGGTTCCCCCACTGTACCGCCACGAATCCCCGCCACCACTCCAGGGGTGAGCAGAGGGGGGAGTCGGGCCAATGGGTACCAATAATCGCGACGGAGCCGCACGCATCCCCGACCCAATTAGGGTCGCTGGGAGGTACGGCGTACAGCTCCGCCGCGATCGTGAAACTCACTCGCCACTCGCGCAGGGTCTGGACCAGAAGGTCCTGGGCCCTACGCGAGTGGTTCAGGTTGGCTTTGAGGAGGCGCTGGGACATTGTTACGCAGTCTCCATGGCATCCTCCAAGCCTCCCTCACGTTGGGCCGCGTCGGGCCCCTTGGCCGCCTCCTCCGACGGCTCGGCGGGGGCGACCACTTTTGGTCGTGGTGGCGGTTTGGGCTTTGGAGCCGTCTTCGCCACCACGACCTTCAAGGGCGGTACCACCGGGACGTCGGAGACAACTCCAAGCGCCGGTGATCCGCCCCTGTCTCTCTTCGCCTTTGGCGGCGGCGCCTTCCCCGATTTCGGGGTCGGCGCTTTTGCCGCCGCAGGCTTCTTCTGCCGCGAGGCGCGGCAGGTCTCCCCGCCGAGGCGGTGCTCTGCCGGGCGGCCGAGGTCGCTGCAAAGCGGGCATTTCAGCCGCCCGGCCTTGCACTGTCCGGCCCTGTGGCCCTCCACGCCACACGCGTAGCAGCAGCGGCTGCGGTCCACCACTGCTTTGCACTGCCGCTGCACATGCCCCGCCTCAAGGCAGCGGAAGCACTGCAGCGGCCGTGCAGCTAACACCTCGACTCTCACGGAGGTCCAGCCGACGGTGAGTCGACCGGCCTCCGTGACCCTCCTGGCTGCGGCTAACGGGCACCGCAGCCAGAGGGAGCCGAGTTTGGAGGGGGCGGACGACCGGTTCTCCCCGGCCGTCACGTCTCCCTCCTTACACCCGCCCGCTTTGGCGACGGCCGCGACGACCTCGCCGACGGTGACGGAGTCAATGAGCCCCGTCACCCTCAGCTCGGTCTTCTTCGAGGGGCGGGCAATACGCGCCTCCGACCCCTCGAAAATCCCGGCCATCGCCTCCGCCAACTTATTAGCCTTTTGCCCGCCGTCAGCGCCGGGGATCTCGAGAATGAGACCCCCGGTGACTGCGCGCTTGGGCCTCACTGAGGCGATGCCCAGGTCGGCGAGCTTGATCTGCTCGCGCGCCCTGGACATCGCCTCCGCGTAGGTGAGCCTGGACCCCTCCGGCACCGTCAGCGTGACTGCTGCGGTCTTCGGAGGGCGTCCAGGCACCACCCTGGTCGCCTTAGCCTCCTTAACCCCCTTTTCCACCCTCGCTGGGGTATGAGAAGGGGGCGGAGCGTTGCGACCCGCGTCGCACCTTTCGTTTGCGGCCCACCACCGTCGCCCATGTCTCTCCCTGCGTGGGAGGTGTGGGCGGTGGTGGGACGCTCGGAGAGGTTTGTGGGGTTTAGGCGGTTGGACCACCAGTCCCGCCCGTCACCCCTTTCCTGCCCTTCTTCTTCTTTTTCCGGCGACGGACGGAACGACCCGTCGCCGGAGCCATAGCTGGCGGAGCAGCGGGCGCGGTACCGCCCGCTTGCGCCGTCGCCTTGACCCCCAGCGGAGGCCCCACTGCCCGCCCCGGGAAGAGCTCCTCCCGAAAAGCGGACAGTTTGGCCTCCATGAGGGCCCCGATCTGCGCCATCGCTCTCTGATCGAGAGCGAGACCGACGGAGCCCTCACTCGCTGGGGGCCGGGATGCGGTCGCCTGCGCGCCTGAGGGTCCCGCCCCCTGGCGGCCCAGGATCTCGACCCTTAGGGTGAGGGAGAGTATCTCCCCCTCCAGGTCGGCTATCCTGGCCCTCAGGCGCGTATTTTCGGCCTTAACGGCCGTCGCATCCCCATCGGAGTTGGCCCTGGCTGCCAACTCCGATGCGCCCATGACTCCCGTCTGGGCGGCCTTATAAAACCTCGGTTTGTAGGTGCTCTTGAGTTTGCTCGAGGTGGCCGCCAGGTGGCGCACCTCGTACATCGCCTCAATGATTTGAGCACCTACATCAGCAGAGTTGCTGACCCGCATCTTTCGCGCGGTTTCGGCCTCCCATTTGAGGTCCGGAACCGCGCTTACTTCCGCGGACCCGCCGGACGGGCCATCGAGGGGCTGGCCCGCCTCGGGCTCGCTCCCCTCGAGCGCCGCGCCGACCAGGCGTTTCTTCGCCTCCGACACGGCGTCCTCCCCCGTGGATGGGGTCTCCGTCTTCCGACGTGAACTCCCGGGCCGGGAGGAGCCCGATGCCATGGAGGCATCGGACCCCTCGCCGGCGGAAGCGCCCGATGTCGCCGAGGCCCGTCGGGAGAGGACCGTGTCGGGCAGGCGGCTCAACACCACCGAACAGCCCGGCACGGCCCTCTCGGCCACCGACACCACAGAGGCGACGGACGTGTCCGAATCATCGGACTCGCCCGCGCTGTCCTCCGTGGGCCGGAACCGCAAGGGATACCTGCAGCTCGGCCATTTGCTGCATCAGCAGGTCTTGTGCCGCCCTGCAGCCGTTGAGGTTTGTCTGGAGGAGGCGTGGCATTATCCGGCCAGGTCCATCGCCTCCTCCGGGCATGATTCCTCCCTACTGTTCGCCTGCGGCGCCTTCTCCCGATCCTTCCCAGTCTGGGAGGCTGGTGCAACTCTCTTTCTGGGTCGCTCCTTCGACCCGCAGTTCGAGCTGCCCACACGATGGTCTGCGCTCCGGCCGTGCTCGCTACAGAGGACGCACTTAGGTGCGTTACCGCACCCGGCTGAGAGGTGCCCTGCTTCGCCGCACCTATAACAGGTGCCCGAGCGGTCCTTGTTCGGGCATTTGGCCCGGACATGACCCCGCTCGAGACACCTGTAGCATTGCAAAGGCCTCCTCTCCAGGGCCTCTACACGCGCCACAACCCAGCCGATTTTAAATTTATCGGCCACCGCCTTCCGGGCCACGGCGACCGGGCACCTGACCCATACCGATCCCAGGCCGTTTCTGGCGGTCCTGATCGTCCCCGTCCTTATCAGGTCTTTGGCGCAACCGCCGTGGGCCGCTAGCGCCTCGGAGACCTCGTCAGGGGTGACGGAATCGTCTAGCCCCCGGATTCTGATCTCGGCCGTCTTCTGGGGGGCGGCCACTCTGACCCCCGTACCCTCGAGGGTGCCAGCCAGGCGGTCCCTGAGTGCCTGAGCCTTCGCGGCCGACCCCGACCCTGGGATCTCCAGGATGAGGGCGCCGGTCACAGCCCTCTTCGGCCTGATGTCTTCAATGCTGAGGGCCTGGAGGTCTATATTCTCCTTTGCCCTCTTCATTACGTCCGCGTATGAGACGCTGCCGTCCTCGGGCACGGTGATCGTTACCGCCGCGCTCTTGGGGGGTCGCGGGAAGCGAGTCTTCGCCTTTGCCTTCCTTGCAGGCGCCGGGGGACCGGACACTCTCTTCTCTGTTCCGGGTTTTGCGGACTTGACAGTGAGTGTTGGTGGTGCCCGCGCCTCCTGCACCTTCTGCTTGCCCTTCCGCCCTTTCTTCACGGTGACAACCGACCACTCGGTCGCAACGGGTTTCGGAGGGGATCCGGTAGAGGTTGATGGCCTCTGGGAACTGCCGCCGTCAGTTGCCTGCTTCCGGGTCTTCGAGCGTGGGCGGTTGGCGACAGGCATCACCTTACTCCCTTTGACCGCTAGCGAGCCGCCAGCCTGCGTCTCCTGAGGCCGCAGGCATGCCAGCCGCTCGTCGATCACACGCCCCACTCTCTGGATGAGGGCCTCCTCCCACTCCTGCCGACTGACGGGGTCGGCAGGGGGGCTCGCCTTCGATAATGATGTGGCCTCCTTCAGGGCGATCTCGCAGTCGCGTCTGGTCTTGGCCATCTCCTGTCTGGCTAGGGACATTTCCCGCTCCATGTCCGCTAGCCGCGCTCTGAGTCGCTCGTTCTCGAGCCGCAGGGACTGACCGCTGGGTTCGTCCCGCGAGCTCCGGGAAACAAGCTCCTCCGTCAACATCTGGCTCGCGGTGGAGGTGGTGGCCACGTGGCTTGAGCCACCCCGCCTTGCCTTCGCTCCGCGAATGGTCTTGCCGCCCTTGGTGACCTTGGCCTGTCTGACCGAGGTCGCCGTGTCCGATCCACTGGTGGAGTCTGAATCAATTAACCGGGTCGGAGAGGAGGAGGAGGATAACCTCCTTCTCCTCTTCTTCCTGGCCCCGACGTTGGAGTCCGCCACGACCTCCATGTCGCTATCCCTGGACTTGCCGTGTTTGTCATTCGCTTGTTGTCCGTCCTGTGTTTTGGTTTCCGGGTGTTTCATGTCCGTGTTCGTCTGCCTGGTCGTCATAATGGAGTCCAACGATGTGACCCTGCGAAGGGACACATAAGGCACTCTTGATGCATTAGAAGATACGCTGGCCAAGTGGCCCACCAACGTACCCCTGCGGTTGTCGGATAACGACGAGGTTGAGCCCGCTTGCCTACTCTCCCCCGCCGGAACTAGGGAATCGCACCCTTGCTCCCTAAACGAATTTTCGTTCTTCCTACTGTCCATCATTGATTTTTATTTAGGGGTTTCTTCCCCGACCCCCTTAAGGCGGAGGGAATCCCCGGGGGTGATCGCCCCCGGTCAGTGTGTGTGTGCGTGCGTGTGCCCCTCTGGGATGTACTGCCCCGCGAGGCAGGGTGACCAGAGGGGAATGTCAGTGTGAGATGTGCGTGGGTGTGTGCCCCTCACAATGTACTACCCCGTGAGGTAGGGTGCGTGAGGGGTGTGTAAGTGTGTGTGTATGTGTGAAGTGTGTGTAATGCCAATGGCTGTCCGCGGCGGTCCCTTTCGGGAACCGCTACCCACCGAAACATGTCCGTTGGGCATCCCCCTATCCGCAACCCGGGGACGCGCCGTGTCGGGGTATTGGCACCCCCATCCCCTCACAGGGCCCGGGGGAGCCACAGGCGAACCTGTGACCCTTACCCGGTTCCCGCGAGGGGCACGGTCCTTTTATAGACCCACTTGACATCGATGATCTTTTTATCTTTTGGCCTGTCCACAATTTGCCATGTATTATTTTTCTTTGGACTATCAATCTCTGAGTCCATGGCAGTTTTCCATTGTTTACGTTCGTTCGAGTTTATCGCTTCCTCGAATGTATATGGTGTATTCGCATCAGTGTAGTTTACATAGATAAAATGGGATATAGATGGGATTTCCAAATCTAGTTACTGGATTTTTCTTTCTTTCCGATGTTCTTTTTGTTGTTAGATTGTCGCCGTTTTTGTTTTCTTCTTTAATCGAATCCTTTTTATTTTCATGATCGTTTACCGTATTATCAAACGCAATTTCTTTATTTTTACTTGACTCGAAAATCGAAGTAGATGATAGTTGGTCAGTTTTGTTTTCATCTAATTCATTTTTATCATTTCTTTCCAAACAAATCAATTGGGTATTTTCTTCGACTACTTGTACATGTCTTGAGTTAATTACTTTACCATTGACTAAAACTCTATAACCGTTCTCAACATAGCCTACTAATACACCTAGTTGTGTTTTATCATCCCATTTGCTTTTTCTTAAAGCTTCTGGTACTCTAACAAAAACTCGACTTCCATAAATTTTTAAATGATTTACATTTGGTTTTTTTCCAAAAAATATTTCGAAAGGAGTTTTTTTCTCAGCTGCGTTGGCAATTGTACGATTCTTTAAATATGCTACTGTTTTTATAATTTCGGGCCAATATCATCTGTGAATTTTGGCTTCTCGCATTAAACATCTACCTATGCCCATTGCGGACCTATTGTATCTTTCCGCTACTCCATTTAATTCATGAACGTAGGGTGGACATGGTAATAATTCGATTCCTTTAGATTTTACAAAATCATACATTTCGCGGTTTAGATACTCTTTTCCATTATCGCATCGCAATTTCTTTAAAGCAACTCGCAGTTTCGGCTTTACTTTTGATGCAAAAGATTCTTGTGCATTTACTATAATCATCGACAAATGTTAGGAAATACTTTTCTCCACCATAACCAGTGGTGTTATGTGGACCATTCAAATCAGTGTGAATTAATTCTAAAATTTCGGTAGTTTTTGATCTGTTATTTTCAAAAGGTACATTAGCCATTTTACTCTGTATACAATTTGCACACTTCATGTCAACGCTTTCAATATTTTCTGGCAGTCCTTCTACTAATCTCTTTTTTACTAATGTATTTAGATATTAAAAATTTATGTGGCCAAGTGCTCTATGCCACTTTTCTTTCTCGGTTAGTTTCATTGACTTTATATACAGTTCTTTACAATCCTGTTTTGATGCGGAACTTCGCATAGTGTACAAGTTACCTACTTGATTTGCAACAGCTATCAACTCTCTGGTTTGATTATAAATTTTTGCATTTCCCTGTCTTGCTACTATAGTGCAATTTTTTGTTATTTTTGAAAGACTCAATAAATTTTGTCTAATGCCTGCAACATAGTAAACATTATTCAAATCGACGTGTTTCTGACTATAATAGTTATTGAAATGGATTTTCACTTTACCGATTTTTGTCGCTTTCAGAGTTTTGCCATCTGGCAATTTTACATCGACAGGAATTTTCAAATTTACATACTCATCGTAATACTTATCGCTTTTTATAATGTGGTCTGTACAGCCACTATCCAACAACCAATTAATCTCATTGTGTTTATCGCCATTTTCGGTATTCCGCTTTACCTGATTTACCCTCGGATTGCACACCTGTGTTGTCCACGACTCGAGGTTGGTTTGTTGATCGGCAGACGATTCTCCTCTCGGTGGGCCTGAGTTTCGTCCTCGACCCCTGCCTCTGTAGGATCCTCCTCTACTGTAGCCTCGCTGGTGACCTCGTTGGCCTTGGTTAAGGTGAGCACCTCTGCCACGGTTGCTCTGCTGTTGTGGCCTCGTGCATTCGCTTTTGTGGTGTCCAGGTTTTCCGCAGTTGAAGCACTTTCCCTTCGTTTGTGACGCGAAGGTACTTATATTGCTTTTACTTTGTGATTCGTCTTTAGTCATGTTTTTTTCTTTGATTTTTGACTTTACGTAGTCGACTGTTCTTTGGTGTTCTGGGATTACATCTATGAAGTCTCCAATATAACTATAGCTTGGTGGCAAAGCTCTCAGTAGGTATCTTACCTTTTCGGTTTCTTCCAGCTTCCCACCTGCTGCTTTGAAGTCATTAGTGCCTTTCTCGAATTCAGCAAAAAATTCTTCTACCGTCTCATAGTTCGATAATTTTGTCTCTTCGATTTTTCCTCTGCATATAATTTGCAAGGCTGTTGACTTGATTTTGTACATCGTATCGAATTTGCTTATCATCCCCAAGGCTGATCTACATTCGCTTACGTATTCCAACTGTCTGTCGGAGATTGTGCTCATTATTATTGTTCTGGCCTTGAGATCCATTTTCTTCCAGTCTGTTTCTTTGTTTTTATACGCGTCAGTTACTTCGCTGACTGCTGGCTCATTACACTCTTTGTATTCTAACAGGGTCATTAGTCTTATTCTCCAGCTAGAGTAGTTTACTCCGTCGAAAATAGGCATCATGATGTCTTCGATTTTTGCTTGATTGACCATCTTGCTTATATTTTATTTTTATTCACTTATTCAACCTTTTCTCGCTACACATCTGAACATGTGCTTGGCCTTAAGACTTGTCGCGTGCTCTGTGCTATCACCTAGTCACGTGTTCTATTTGCCGACTTTAATCCATTTGCATCGTACTTTTATTTTAAATATATCAAGGGAATCTTTTGATAATTCAGTACCTGACGATTTTATCTTCACGTTGTAGCACTTAATTTTCAACTTGACTTGTTCTTCTTATCCTTTTCACACTCTTTTCAACTCTGTCTTGCGGCAAACTGGTGATTAAATTTTTAAACCGGTTTTCACTAAAGCCCAATTTTTGCAACCACGCTCTGCTACCATGTTGGTTGGTAGAGAAAACAATAGGGCTTTAGTTCATTATATTATATTATATTAGATTGTACAGGAGAGTAATCGGTGACACGTGTGCGTTGCTTTGAGTCTAACCGCAGAGTGGGAAGGTGCGAAACGAGGCTCATTATCATTAGCCAAAAGATGGAGCGACAGGTGTATATGTATATGTTGCCACCGTATTCCCAGCTGTACGATTACTGCCTGTCGCGAGGGTGGCAATCGTACAGGGCAAACTTAGGCCAGGTTGGCCTCTCCGGTCTCGTGTCTTTTGGGCGCCAGGCCTTCGCAAGAAGACCGCTCGTATGAGTTAGAATATTCTCGACACGAGCTCGGACAGACCAAAACTCGGCAGGGGAAACTAAGAAGTTTAGGCCCGACTGGCCTCTTTAAGGTAGAGAGGGATGGGAACTTGAGAAATCGGGATCCCCGTTGCGAGGCAGGAAACTCACGCGACACGAGTTCGAATCTAACAACCGTTTATTTCCGAATACGGCCGGCGATACGGCCTTAAAAACTAATTACACCTAACCAGCTCGAGCTAGCGCGCGTTCAAGCCTAGGCCACAAAGGCCCCTGTACAATCTAACAACGGCGATACGAGGGTTTCGGTCCCCGAAGGACTAACGCAAAAGATATCATGAAAGGTGTTCAGCCCTTTGCCTCTAAGGCAACAAGATGATGGGCTCGCGACAAGAGCGTTCTCTCGAAAGAGAAGAAATGTCTACAATCGTTTATGCTCGCGAGAGTCGCCTGGTATAAGGTGGCGAGATCGGGCAATAGAAGGCAAGTTTCGCTTTGTTCGCCCGCGTGGCGAACAACAAGTGGCGTGTCGCAAAATGGCGGCCGAGCCGCGTGTTCGGCGAACGATCGCCCTAAACGCCGGACTTAGAGGCGACTAGACGAGTCGCCCCAAGGAAGGCTGAGCTATTTGGCTGAAGGCCCTACGAACATTACTATGAAGATGTGGAATCGCGAGAAATCGACACCGGGATAACAAAAACAAAGGCGGGCGGCAGAACTACAGGAGGCGTACCTTTATTCCACTCCCCTTCTGGCCTAGCTTCGGAAGCTAATAGGTTTTCGGCCTTCGGATATTGTAGTAGGCGCTTCTCTTTCCTTCGCAGGCTCTCTCTCTCTCTATCCTCACACTCGATTGCTTGGGTTAGTCTCGGTGGATTCGCTCAGCTCGCTTGCGCTCACTGCCAAAGTCGCACTCTAAGTGACGAGAAAGAGCCCCTAATTGGCCTGGCCGCCTCAAGTAGCGCTGCACGCCCTAGCCTAGATCCCTATTGGCGCTCACGGTCAAGGCTGGTGTCGGGTTCGATCTCGCGCGCTGCGATCGATCCCGACTGGGTTCCCTTCGCGAAAGCCGGCGCTCCGGCCTTCGTCCGGTCCAGGGGTGGCGTTTTAGCGAACGCTTTGGCGCCCGCTCGTCCGCCTTCGAAGAAGTCCCGGTCCCCCGTCGGTTATCATCAGGGCTCCTCCGTTCGTCCAGCTGCCCTCATGGCCACTCGGGCTGCCGGATATTTCCCCTCTGCCAGCCTGACTCCTTAGCGCATCGGTTCTCTTTTCCTCCTTGGCGGCCGTACCCGCCAAGACCTACGTGCCTCTCGGCGTTCACACAAGAATTAGTATAGCTCATTTACGCGGGCCTTCCTTGGAGCGACGGTGCAGCGAGCGCGCGACGTCGGGTCGAGAGAGAGAGACCCTGCCCTACCGGCCGGCCTGCCTCGCAAGGGTGGGAGCCTTGTGCGGGGCCGCTCAGCCCCGTCACAATGTATACAGTATAGGTGTAGGTATAGGTATCGGGATTATGCTAATTTAATATATTACAACAGAACCGACGCTAACGGTCCCCGCAGGGCATGATGCCGGAAGTGATCAGGAGCGGAGGGGGTAGCGCTTGAGCTTTGATTGGCTGAGAGTACATGACAACAGCGGCGTTATCCCGCGCGAATGACCGGATATCCGGCTCGAAGGACCAAAAATGTTCAATAAACTCATGAGTAAGGTGGTGGGTATAACAAAATAAGAAGTGGACTGTAATATAAATGACTAGGTGTTCTGATTTATTAACATGGGAATGTCCGGTGACATTCGTGTTGCCGTGTGCTATGTACATGAATTTACAATAATGTACAGGTCATCTATCGACCAACTGGATCGATAGTTGAGTCAAAAATACAACCATTTCGTTAGGAGCATGGTTGGAGTGAGCAGGACTGATTTGGACGATGTGTGCTTGTTGATGTACTGAAAGTTCCTGAAAGGAACTTGGCACACATGAGGATTAGATCTGAGTAAGGTTCATAGGTTAGCATAGGAGGGGTTAGCTCCTACATGAGCAGAGTATTGCAGCCGTTGATGCACAGAAGGCCACAATTGTGGCCTGGCTACAAATCCTCGTGAGAAGGGCTTTTGATGATCAGGGCAATCAAGTGGGAATCACTATGTGATTCGAACGTTAGCCGTGTGGCTTGAGAAAGGTACATGATCAGGACAGGTGAAAATGATCAGATGCTTACTGTTCGACGTCCTCGAGGCGAGAAAGATATCAGCGCCCGAGAGATAACGAACAGGTAGAACAGTTCATGAGATGATCACCAGAGTGTGCGCATGGCGCACACCTAGGTTGATCGGCCATTGATCAGCATCTAGTGATCTCAGGGTAAGGTTGGGACACCATGAGCAGGGCCGTATTTGACAGGAGGGGTTATGTAGGAGCGGATCATGAATAGGTCTCTTGGAGGGCTCCAAGGATTCACATGTGGTCAAATTAAATAGATGATTATTTAACACATAGCCTGTTAAGATATACATGCTAAAACGGTTCGGTTTGAGGAAGTCGGCATTCTGCCTAAAGGTGAGGTTTGGCATGAATTTGTAGGTAGCTCTTCCATGGGAGTCCGTGTTCCACTTCTCCTGCCAACACTCATCAACCCACCGTTTCAGTGTCTCAGCCGCAGTAGGTAAACTGCGGTTCGCATCTAGGCCTGCGTGATTTTCCGGTTCCACACTAAAATTGCGCCACCGTGCTATCTCTTTCCTTCTCAGTTTAAAGGACAAAGCTTTGTAAATTAGCTCCAGGCCTAAGGGTCTACACCCAGCAATAACTTGAAGTGCGGAAGTGGATTCAGTCCTGCATGATGCCGTCATAGCCAGCAATAGTTGCGTTTGGGTTGCATTTAGGTGCCTCTCCATGAGTTTATGTTCCACTCTGCCGTACCATATTACCGCTCCATATGTAATTATTGGAAGATACAGGCATTTGTATAGAATATTGACAGTTCTCCAATTTAGACGCCATTCTTCGTGGGTGGTACGCCTAATTACGTTTAAGAGATTGCTTATTTTTAATCTGACATATTTCACATGAGGTATGAAGGTCATTTTATTATCCAGAAGCATGCCAAGATATTTATACTCCTCCACAAAGCGAATTTTGCTTCCTCGAACTCTAATATTAGGCATTCTTTCTTCATCGAGTTTGCCTTTGACTAGCATTGCTTTGGTCTTTTTGCAGAGATTTTAAGCTTGTAATCAGTGCACCAGTTTTCGATCAGGCTAATCGCCTCTTGCGCGCGTCGTTCAATTTGTACTCTACTGTTTGCATAAATTATTATCGCCATGTCATCGGCGTATGCCGTAGTATACACGTTCGAGGTATCTTCCAGGCTCTCTAATTTTTTAAGGAGTTCGTCCATGCACCAGTTCCAAACGCACGGTCCCAAAACTAACCCTTGCGGACAGCCTTTCTCCATCATTTTTTATGTTCGCACGTTCCGAACGTCTACCACCATTTCTCGGTCTGAAAAGTAACTTTTAATGGTATTTAGGAAAGTTGACGAGCAGTTTGCCGTTATTGTTCGTTTCAGAATCCCAGGCCACCATAAGTTGTCAAAGACGCCTTCTATGTCAACAAATAGTATTATACCATACTTCGCACTGTTGTTTTCAATAAGGAGTTGTGTCCGCTGGGGCGCATCTTCTGTAGACAGACTAGACTTAAATCCAAATTGCAGGCGGCTAGGTAGTCCCATTTGGGTGTACTGAAGATTTACTCTGTTGACTATTATTCTCTCGTAAATCTTCCCAAACACTGGCAGTAGCGCAATCGGTCTGTACGAGCTGACATCCGATGGGTCCCTAGTAACATCTTTAAGGATAATTTTTAGTTTAGCCCTCTTCCAGTCTAATGGAAACTCACACGCTCGAAGACACTTGTTAAATACGAGATGGAATATTTCAGGATTCGCCGCCCACAATCGCTTGGCGATTTCTGGGTTAAGATTGTCTATACCAGGGGCTTTGCCCGTTTTTGTGCGCTGCACTGCTTGTTCTATCTCTCCAAACGATATTTCCATCTCGACGTTAGCATTATAATAGTCCTCAATCTCGCTCTCTATTTGTTTATGGCCTGCACTGTCAAGAGCCCGGTCGTTTAGTGGTACCATTTTGATTAATAGTTCCCAGGCGGTATCCTCCCAGGTGATGGTTGATTCTTGGTTCTGTCCCACAGCATGTCAAAGGTTCTGAGTACCTGCGTTTAGTTTATTTCTCATGATCTTGTACACGACGCCCCACGGATTTCGATTGCTTTCATTTGTGGCAAGATTCCTAAAGGAGTTCAATTTAGCTCTTTTAATTTCACCCACGTACCTATTTTTACATATCCTATAATACTCGACAGCAGCATGCACTCTTTGTGGGAGGTTCATGCGTTTATACCTGTGGATTTCTTTGCGAGCCCACCGAACTTTAGTTTTCATTCGAGTTAGGTCAGCAGACCACCAAGGTACAGATCGCGAGACTCGTTTTTTACCTGGGATAGTTTTCCTGCAGGTCCTCTCAATTGATTCACGCATTGTGGTCGTAAGTTCGCTGGTCGAAAGATTCTTTAATCTGTCCATGACCCTAGGAGTGAATGCCAATAATGCCTGGGCGTCAAACTTTTGCCAGTCTGCTTTTTTAATATTGAGCCTTGGCTCTTCGCGAAGGACTCTCCTGCGTTCTCCTTGTGACTCCTGTATGCGGAACATGATTGCGTTGTGGTCACTCATGCAAAAATCTGGGAGAATTTCCCATTTCCTCCTGAGGGCATAGACGCTCCTGCTGACCAACGTGACATCAATGTTTGTTTCTCCTGTGGAAGAGCTGTACGTAGTGAACGCTGATCTTTCGTTCGCAATATGCAGGCTGTTGGAGAAGATAAACTCCTCAACTCGCGTGCCTTTTCCATCCGTAAATTTGGAAAACCAGTTTGTCGACTTCGCATTTACATCAGCGCAAATAATTACTTTACTCCCAGTTCCTATTTTATTTAAGTAGATCTCAAGTACTTCCATGTAAGGCTCCGGATCATGGCAGAATTGAAAGTAGGCAGCAATGACATAAAAGGTAGCAGTTTTGGTTGTTATTTCTGCTGCTACGATGTGGCTACAAGGTGCCAATCTTAGCTGGAGTACGTCGAAGTCTGGATTTCTTACCACAATGGCTACTTGCGGGTTGGGAGTATTAGGTTGGATCGTTCGAACACTCGAATCGCAGTACCCCTTCACAACGTCTCTATATGTATATGGCTCTTGTAGTACCAGGATGTCAATTAACTCCTTAGTATCTTCAAGTTGCTTTTTAATGTCTGAGGCAACTCCTATGGATCTTTGGGCGTTAACTTGTACTATTGTCAGCTCCATTTAATCTTTTTATTATATATATCTAGTTGCCGAAGATACTCTGGGCATCTTGTGTCCTTTACCGAATGGGAAACATCTTTCCTCCTTGCTTTCTTACAATTAACGCAAATCTCTACGGAGTTGCACTCTGCTTCAAGTGACCGATTTCACCACATTTCTCACACTGTTGTAACCCGGCATATGACCAACTAACTCCGAGTATTGCTCCGAGTGCTGACTAGACTGTGGCCTCATTTCCAAATACTGATGACTTGAAAACCAAGAACAAATTGCCGAAACTCTAGCATGCAATACCGGTAATGCACCGTAAGCACCTCCTTGGAAGAACGGTATAAAAACACCGATCATCAATCGATCGGGGAGTACATCGAGGAGTCATATGTCCGAGGGCACTCCGCCGCGTCTTCACAAATTGTAAAGCCACCCTGATAGTCGTACCACTGTCCGGGACCACGCCGAGACTAACTCTCTGCCATTACCACGATACTAGGCCCGGAGCGGCTAGGGCCGACCGGGACGACGCTCAGCACACCCTCGAGGAGTGTCCCTCGTGGGACGCTGAGCGTGCCGTCCTGGTCGGCCAAATTGGGGAGGATCTCTCGCCGGCGGCCGTCGTGCGAGCCATGGTCGCCGGCGAGGAGAATTGGCTGGCGGTGGCCTCCTTCTGCGAGACCGTTCTCTCGCAGAAGGAGGCCGCCGAACGCGACCGGGAGCGGCGTCAAGCTCCCGGTCGCAGAGGACGGGCGAGGGCGAGGGGCGGACGTCTCCGGAGAGGGGCTTATAGGCCCTGACCGGACTGCCCCTCCCCTCGAATTTTTTGTACGAGCCTCGCCTTGTTGGCGACAACGCGCGGCGGGGAGCCACAGCCTCGCCGCGCGCAAGCTCCACCGGCCCTTGGGGGGGTCCCTGCTGAGGACAGGGTCCCCTCCGCGAAAAGGGCCCGGTGAGGGGCGGCTAGGTGTGTGGCCCGCCTAGTCGCCAGAGTGCAGGTAACCGGGGGGTCCGCGACACGGGCCCCCCCGGGAGGTAGCGCGTAGCGCGCCGAGGGGCCGAGCAGGGCGGGCTCTGGATGTTGTTCGTCCAGAGTTCCCAGAGTCCGCCCTGGAGGGCCCCAGAGGCTGGCCACCATGGGGGTTTTAGCCGGTAAGAGTCCGGCATATCCCCGTCCCCTCCTCAGGGGGGCGGGGAATCCATGAGGATTTCCCCCATGTAAAAAAAAAAAAAAGGCCCGGAGCGGCTAGTATACCTTGTAAGTGACCATTTCTGTACTTCAATAAATCCTCCTGGATCACCAGTATCCGAATTGAGTTCCAACTCTTAAGTGACCGATCCCTCTACCTTGACGTGTACGACCCGACAAGGGAAGCATAACGCTCTTGCGTTGCACGAGTCTTCAACCCGGTTCGCCGACCTGAGCTGACACGTGTAACAAAATTGGTGGCAGCGGTGGGATCCGTCACTTCGGATACGCGAAGAAATCCAGAGGAAACATTGCAATCGCAACACGGCAGAATAAACACATTGGGCCAACAAGAGGTATTCGACTAACCTACTTGAGCAAGGAGCAACGGCCGCGAAGACGCGCCGCATCAGCAATAAAGCTGCCGACCAAACGAGAACACCAAGCATCAGCTAATAGGGAACCGCCTACGAGTGCAACAAACACTAAGGCGGGTAGCCAGCTGATCAACCGGGCGCTACAGCCACACTCAACTGAGACACGGCAAGTCAGCAACCCGAGTCCAGCAAACCGACCTACGACACGAGCATACATCGAATTGTAAGTCGGTAGCCACACATTTCTCATGTCGAATAGCCGCCTATACAATCGGAATATCCACCATCGAGAATTCGGGGAGAGGACAATCTCTGGGTTTCCCGTAACGCTACCCAGACGAAGCACTGTGAACATTGCCGCTGATGCCCTTCGAGAAATCCGGAATAACGTTAGGCGTGTACTACTGTACCTCAGTTTCCCGGAAACATCACCAACCAGGGCCAATATCTTAAGCAACCGTGAATTCTCATTCGGAGAAGTAGACACCAGCTTACTGCCCCCACGGACCGACCGAAGATCGTCGCAACTATCCGACGAGTCTCACTTGTCTATCGACAGTGCCGTATTTAGGCCGAGGACTGACATTAATATGACAGAGACCGAAGGGAATGCGGACAATCACGAGATAAACGATCCACATCTCGAAGAAACTATCAAGGAGGAAATCCGACGGCTACGATTAGAATTAGCCCGGGTGACACGATTATCGCCACTGCCGGAACGGCGCGTACCTCAACGCAGGTCTCGATACCTACAATTAAGAGACGGACTAAAAATGATTCCGTCGTTCAATGGGAGTACCCCTGACGACCTGAAAACCTTCCTGAGTGCATGTACAGGGTGAGTCACTTGCCTTTGAATCAGGTATTACCGACCGAGCAGGCCTGCTCGGTCGGCCCCCTTCGATGGTGTCCCGCCTTGTCGTGGCGGAGGGGCTTGCGTGGGGCAATGATCCTGAGAGCAATGCCGGCGGGGACTCGTTCCCTGGCAGGTACTACCATGCCGGATTGGTCTCAGGGGAGCCTCCAGACTAAGAGGACACCAAACACAAACACACTTACACTTACGCATATACATTTCTACACACACTTACACTCACACTCACATGAGAGACGGTCGCGTTGCGGGGCCGTTCTCCCCGTTCGGGGGGATGGTCTGTCGTTCTGCCGCGGTGGTACCACGGGAGGGTACAGGAGATAAACCGGGTTCAGGCACTCCCGGGCCGCTCCCTAGTACAGGGGCCCGAACCCCGTTTAACCAACGGGGAGGCTGCCCTATCAGGGGCGAATAATCTCGGGGCCGGTTGTAGTGCCGGTTGGTGACCGGATGGGACCCTGCAGCCTGTCCCGGGGGGCTCTCCCGAGGCCACCCGTGGATGCCTTAAAAAAGCTTAGTCGCCGCGGTGGCGCGGCCGGCCCCCTCTCGTTCCGGGGGGTTCGGATTTTCCGCGCGAGGACCGTCTCTCAACACACTTCGCACACACACAGATCCACTAACACACACGGACACACACACACACACACACACACACACACAGACGAGATGGGGAGGAATGGGCGGAGGCCCCTAAACTCAACAAACATGGAGGACAGTACAAATAATGAATGTTCCCAAAAGTGCCAGAGAGAGGAGGAGGAGCTTCCCAGCTCAAGGGTAGGCGGAGAGGGGCGGAGCGGTGCGGACTCCAATTCCGGAGACGGAATGGGGCCGCCTGCAGCTCCCACCGAGGTGCGCAACAAGCGCACCAAATCGAGGCGCGTCGTCGTGGGGCCCACGGAGGACAGCGCTGGCGGGTCCGACGACTCGGACACGTCCGTTGCCTCCGTGGTGTCAGCGACGGAGAGGGCAGTGCCGGCGTGCACGGTTGTGCTCAGCCGGCTGCCCGACGCGCTGACACAGGAGGTCCTCTCCCGGCGGGCGTCGGAGGCCTCATTGTCCTCCGTCGGTGAGGATTCGGATGCCTCAATGGCATCTGCGTCTTCACGCACGGGGAGGCCTGCTCGAAAGAGGGGGCGCCCAATGTCGGGTGAGTGCGCCAAGCCGGCCAAGGCTAAGAAACGCCAGGTCGACTCGGACCGGGGCGACCCGCCGTTGAGCGGTGAAGAGAGCACGGCTCAGATCCTCCGCTGGGAGGCTGAGACCGTGCAGAGGATGAAAGTTTCCTCCACAGCCGATGTGGGTGCAGAAATCCTCGAGGCGATGGACGAGGTGCGTCACCTGGCGGCCACCTCGTCCAACCTTAAGGGCACCTACAAGCCGAGGTTCAGGAGGGCGGCCTACAAGGGCACAGCAGGGGCTACGGAGTTGGCATCGAGGGCCAGCTCCGGCGGGGAGACGGTTCTCGTAAAGGCCGAGAACAATCGCCTGAGGGCCAGAATCGCCGACTTGGAGAGGGAGATTGTCTCCCTCTCCATGAAGGTGGAGATTCTGGGCCGCCAGGGGGCGGGACCCTCGGGCGCCTCGGCGACGGCTCCCCAAGGCCCCAGTGAGGGCCCCGCCGGCCTCGCTCTCGACGAGAGAGCGATGGCGCGGACGGTGCCCTCGTGGAGGCCAAATTGGACCGCTTCAGGGAGGAGCTCTTTCCTGGGCGGGCGGTGAGGCCTCCTCTGGCAGCGCAGGCGGCGGGACGGACGGGTGGGTGTGAGCCCGTCCGCTCTGCCGCTTCGCCTGCGGAGGTTTCGGCGACGGACGGCACGGTCCGTCGCCAGAAGAAAAAGAAGGGGAATAAGAGGGGGACGGCAGGGCAGGCTACCCAGTCCCCTCTAGACTCCTCGAGTGGTCGTGTTCCCTCCCCACCAACCCTGCCCACGCCGCCCACGCAGGGTGAAACGTGGGCGACGGTGGCGGGAAGGAAAAAGAGAAGCGAGGCCGCGCGCAAAGCGTCGACACCCCCACTGTCCAGAGCGCCGCCAAAGGCGGCAAGTGGGGGCAAGGTCGTCCCAGGACGCCCTCCGAAGACCGCAGCGGTAACGTTGACGGTTCCGGAGGGGTCCAAGATGACGTATGCCGAGGCGATGTCCCGGGCGCGCGAGCGTATTAAGCTCGTAGACCTGGGTATCGCCGAGGTAAGGCCGAAGCGCGCCGTCACCGGGGGCCTCATCCTTGAGATTCCCGGTGCCGACGGTGCCGCTAAGGCCGACAAGTTGGCCGCGGCGATGGCCGGGATCTTCGATGGGGCGGAGGCACGTGTCGCCCGCCCGTCGAAGAAGGCCGAGCTGAGGGTGAGCGGACTGGTCGAGTCCGTCACCGTCGGCGAGGTCATCTCGGCCATCGCCAAGCAGGGCGGGTGCAAGGAGGGGGAAGTGACCGCCGGAGAAATCCGGATGTCCTCCCCCACCACCAAGCTCGGGTCTCTCTGGCTGCGGTGTCCGGTCATCGCAGCCAGGAAGGTCGCGGGGGCCGGCCGACTAGTGGTCGGCTGGACCTCCGTGAAGGTGGAGGCGCTGGCGGCACGGTCGCTGCAGTGCTACCGCTGTCTTGAAGCGGGGCACGTGCGGCGGCAGTGTAAGGCGGGCGTGGACCGCAGCCGGCGGTGCTACGCCTGCGGCGAGGAGGGCCACAAGGCAGGTGGTTGCACGGCCGGAAAGCCCAGGTGCCCGTTGTGTGGCGACCTTGGGCGACCGGCCGACCACCGCCTTGGGGGTGAGGCCTGCCGAGCCGCCAGCCGAAAGGCCCCAGCCAGGCCGGCTGCGACGCCCGCCGGGTCTCTCCCCAAAAAGGGGAAGGAGCCGGCGGCAAAGAAGGGTGGCAAGGGCGGACCACCGGGCGTTCGGAAGATCTCCGACGTCCGAGTGGTACCGCCCTTGTCAGTAAAGGGTAAGGCTTCGGCCCCGAAGCCCATGCCTGGGCCGAAGAGTGCCGTCTCCGCCAAGCCAATAGAGCTGGCTGGGAAAGGCGCGGTTGTGGGGCCGAAGTCGGCCAAGCGAGAGGGAGGCTTGGAGGGGGCCATGGACATTGAGTAAATAATGTCACAGCGCCTCCTCCAAGCCAACCTCAATCACTCGCGCAGAGCCCAGGACCTCCTGGTTCAAACCCTGCGCGAGTGGAGAGTGGGTCTGGCGATCGCGGCGGAGCCGTACGTAGTCCCTCCCAATAACACTAATTGGGTCGGGGACGCTTGTGGCTCCGTCGCGATAATCGCGACAAGGTGGCCCGACTCTCCCCTCTGCTCGACCCTGGAGCAGGGGCGGGGATTCGCGGCAGTACAGTGGGGGAACCTCGCGGTGGTGGGGTGTTACATCTCGCCCAACTGCGGCCTCGACGACTTCGAGGCGTACCTGGGTGCGGTCGGCCGGTGCATTTCCCGCGCGCGGCCGTGCCCGGTACTCGTCCTGGGGGACTTCAACGCGCACGCTCGAGCGTGGGGTAGCCCCCGGGACGACGCTAGGGGCGGGATGTTGCTCGACTGGGCGGCGCAGCACGACCTCCGGTTAGTCAACCGGGGGTCCGTTAGCACGTGCGTACGGTGGAATGGGGAGTCGATCGTCGATCTGACCTTCGGTTCCCCGGCGGCCGTGCGTCGTGTGCTGGGGTGGCGGGTCGCGGAAGAGCGCGAAACGCTCTCGGACCACCTCTATCTGACGATGGAGGTGGCCACCGCACCTGCTGCCCCGGCGCGCCGCCCACCGTCGGGCAACTCTCGAGGAGGAGGGCAGGATGGCCCACCACCGCGATGGGCGCTGAAACGCCTTGACCGGGACGCTCTCATGGCGGCAGCGATCGCCGTGGCCTGGCCGGATGGGTCGGGAGACGAGGAGGAGCCTCCCGACCCGGACGAGGGGGCTGAGTGGCTCCGGGACAGACTGACGTCGATCTGCGACGTCGCGATGCCCCGGGCCCGACCCCCTCGCGTCGGCGGGGTGTACTGGTGGTCGCAGGACATTGCCGTCCTGCGCACCGCCTGCGTGCGTCGTAGGCGCCAGTACACCCGCGCCAGGAGACGGCGCAATCAGGTCGCGGCGGATGTGGCTCCGCTGTATGCGGCGTACCGCAAGTCCGTGGTCGCCCTGCAGCGGGCCATCAAAGCTGCCAAGGCCCGAGCCTGGGACGAACTCGTCGCCACTCTGGATAGGTATCCGTGGGGGCGCCCATACAAGATCGTCATGGGACGATTGCGTCCTTGGGCGCCCCCCACGACGGAGCTCCTAGATCCCCAGTTCCTCGACCGGGTGGTAGGTAGTCTGTTCCCCGCTGGAGCAGAGGACCCCGCCCCCGGTCGGCCTCGCTCGCACTTTGTGTGGGACGAGGCCAGCATGGGGGTCAGTGGCGACGAGCTTCGGGAAGCGGTGAAGCGTCTCAGGGCCCGCGCAAATAAGGCGCCGGGCCCGGACGGCATCCCGGACAGGGCCTTGGCCATGGCCATGAGCGTCCTGGCCCCGCGCCTCGGGCAGCTTCTTAACAGCTGTCTGAGGCGCGGCAGGTTCCCCCGCTGTTGGAAGCGGGCACGGATGGTCCTCCTGAGGAAGGACGGGCGGCCCGCGGACACCCCCTCCGCGTACCGGCCCATTTGCTTGCTGGACGAGGCGGGCAAACTCTTCGAGCGAGTTATCGCCAACCGCCTCGTCCGGCACCTGTCGGCGACAGGTCCGGACCTCGACGACGGGCAGTTCGGATTCCGCCGGGGACGATCAACGCTAGACGCTATTAAGCGTCTGCGTTCCCTGGCGGGGGCGGCTGTAGGCCGGGGCGGGGTGTGCTTGGCTATATCGTTGGATATAGTCAATGCGTTCAACACCCTGCCCTGGTGGGTGATCAGGGAGGCGCTCGAGTATCATCGGGCGCCCCTTGAGCTGCGGGCCGTCGTCGGGGACTACCTGGCCGACAGGCATATAATGTATACGGGCCGGACAAGAGAGTACGTGAGGGGGACGTACGCCGGGGTCCCGCAGGGTTCCGTTCTGGGTCCTCTGCTATGGGACCTCGGCTACGATTATGTCTTGCGTGCCGCGCTCCCCGCTGGTGTACAGCTCATCTGCTATGCAGATGACACCCTTGTGGTGGCCAGCGGGGAGAACTGCAGAAGGACCATGCGTGTTGCGGAAATGGCGGTGGCCTGTGTCGTCGCCCGAATCCGCCGCCTGGGACTTAGTGTCGCTCCGCAGAAGACCGAGGCGATTTTGTTTTACAATCGCCATAGGTCTTTTGTGGGGCCGTCCCAGCGGTGGATAACGGTAGGGGAGACTCGTGTCCAGGTGGGCGATACCATGAGGTATCTCGGGCTCACCCTGGACAGCCTCTGGCGCTTCAACGAGCACTTTGACCGGCTACTCCCCCGAGTCGAGAAGGCAGCGGGCGCTTTGGGTCGCCTGCTGCCAAACATCGGGGGACCGTGGGAAGGGGTCCGACGCCTATACGCGGGAGTCGTCCGTTCTATGGTGCTCTATGGAGCACCAGTCTGGGCGGACGATCTGGCGGCCAGTCGGCGCAATTGTGCCCTGCTGTTCAGGGTACAGCGTCGGATGGCCGCCAGGGTCGTGCGGGGTTACCGCACGATCTCCCTGGCGTCGGCGACCCTACTAGCGAGGTTTCCGCCCCTGGATATCCTGGCGGCGGGGGACGCGAGGACGTACGCCAGTCTTCGCGTCCTTCAGGACGGGGGCGGAACACCCACGGAACGGTCGGTCGAGGAGTTGAAGCGTCAGACCCGGCGGCTCGTTGTTGAGATGTGGCGGGAGAGACTGGAGAATCCAGAACACTCCCGCCACAGAGCCGTCGGGGCGATTCTGCCGAGCTTCGAAGCTTGGCTGAGTCGCGGCAGGGGTCAACTCTCCTACCGCGCGACGCAGGTGCTCACCGGGCACGGTTGCTTCGGTGAGTACCTGTGTCGCATCGGGAAGGAGGCGACGGCACAGTGCCACCATTGTGACGGGGACCGGGACACGGCGCAGCACACGCTCCAGTACTGCAGTGCGTGGGCCCAGCAGCGCCGTGTCCTGGTCCGGCAAATTGGTTGTGACCTCTCGCTGCCGACGGTCATCAGAATGATCCTCGGCAGCGGGAGGTCGTGGAGGGCCTTCCTCGCTTTTTGCGAGGAAGTGCTCCTCCAAAAGGAGGAGGCGGAGCGGTGGCGAGAGAGGACGGACCCCTTCCGCTTGGAGAGGGCCCGTCCTCGCCGCCGTGCCGCGCGGGGGGATCGAGTCCCCCCGCAGTAAAAGCGACGCCCCGGCTCTGTGGCGGATCTCAACCCGCTGACGGGCCGGGTGCGTGCCGAGGGGTCGTGTGGCGGCAGTGTGGTGGCTCTGCCGCCCGCCTGTAGCGGCCCCGTGGCGGGGCGGGGCGTGTAGTGGTCGCGCGTCCCGCCCAATTTGGCTTGTTGGTGATCCGGGAGGCGTGGTTCGCTCCTCCTTCACGGTTGGTGAAGGAGCGAGTCGAGCCGTGCCCTCCCGGGCTCGGAGCGGGGTGCCTCCCTCTCTCGCGCGAGCGAGAGGGGCGATGGTTAACCCCCCCTCCACGAGAAGTGCCCCCAGAAGGGGGCGGGCGCGGGGCGGCACCGGTAGTGTTCGACAAGAGTTCCCGGTGTCGCCCCATTACGCGCGAAGGATGGCCACCGTGGGGTTTTAGCCGGTAAGAGTCCGGCACTCCCCCTCCGCCCCCACCAGGGCGGCGGGGGGTCCATGAGGATTTCCCCACGAAAAAAAAAGGCCTGCTCGGTCGGTAACACAGTTACCGACGGGTCTATCCCACTGTGGAGGGGAGAGACTGAGGTGGCGACGGGACTAGGAGGTCCGTGCCGAGCTATGCGGAACATGCCGTGCCAAGCCAGCAGAGAGGCCAGCTGGCCGCTACACGCTACCCGCTATGGCTTTGCCATAGCATATTTGCGAATGCATGAGTTACCGACATCGGTCTTGCAATAAATGGAGAAATTGCCGGCATTGCATATTCAATTCTGATTTCACACGAGCATAAGGCATATATATAATATATATTATAATATAAATAAAAAATATTAAGAATATTGTATATATTAAATATATATAATATACAGTTATAATATTCTTAATATTTTTATTTTATTATTATTATATTATTATATTATATTATTATATTAATATAAATATTAATATATTTGTGGAAGGGTTGTTTTGGAACCACGGCGACAGTGCGGCTGGTTGTTTTGAGGACTTTTGTGTGTTTCAAGGACCGTCCTTAAAATTTTTTAAGTGCAACGGTTCTTCCGAGGACCGGGGCTCAAAAGAACCTTTGTACCTACTTCAAATATACAGCTAATATACAAACTAATGAAGTAGTGCTTTCGAGTACCAGCCTTCAGAACGACCCTTCTACAAGTATAACAATAAGAAATTCCAGTATATATTTGATTGTGCGCTATATATATACGCTGATGCAAGGTAGACTTGTTTCTTATATTGAATGGTTACGTTTCTATATTATATATGCCATATATATAAAGTTCTTACCACTTTTAAAATATGTTTCGCAATTGTATATTTGTTCGGACCTTATAACCATCTTTACATATACGAAAAAGTTAATTTAGCTGTATATTCATTTCTACAATATATATCGTTTATCGCGTGATTCGCAAATCTCTTTGATGTTTAATCCTAATGTTTTGACACTATATACAACAGATATATAACGTTTTTTCGGATCTGTGAGACTTCCAAATCGGTCGGGTGTCATTGCTACCCTTACACGTGTGAAAACAGAACTCATTTGAATTTTTATTCATATATGCTATATATTCAGGAACACAGTTAATTCCAATGTCCTGTTCACTCGGATGCTTCTTTACCGATCACGAATTTGTATATATATGTATGTCACGGGGTAGTTTGTGCTTTCGTAGTGGAAAACTTCGGTATATTGGTGGTACCCATATAATGTGCTGAAATGCAGTTTCAAAAGTTTAATTGGGTATTGTAAAAAAAAGTACTAATACTTCCGTTGTCATAGTGTAATATGGCGTAACCCTATTGTTATCATTAACACATGACGATTTATGAACAAACATACTATTTTCACATTATTTTTTATTTTTGAGTAAACTGAATGGATTTAGATGAAGATTTTTATTTAAAATTGTAATTATTTAAATTAATCTCTAAGAGCTTCACAGAAGTGTGGATTCTCAATTCGTCTGGTATATTTATTTTTTCTGTTTCCCCGCCGAGTTGTTTATGTTGTTTTGACGGGGAAGTTCAAAGAGTGGGTCAGTATACCAAAATTTTGGAACTGGACTGAAATTTTGGAAACTTTAGCCTGATTTGATTAAAACCTTAACAAAGCGGCCAATACAAAATTTCCCATATTACTGTAGGAGCGGAATATTTCGGTAAAGCGAGCGAGCGAGAAGTATGAGTGAGTGAGAGCAATTGAGTAAGAGAAAGAGAATGTGAGAAAGCGACTGAGGAGTGAAAGAGAAAAGCGTATGTGTAGAGTGTGTGAGTGTATGCGTGTGAAAAGATTTGAGCATCAGGACGATCGCGGAAGATTCTGCCCCGAACCCCCGAACAACGTAAGGCAGACGCCGTAGAGACTTGGGACGAATCGTCCACGAGTGGACGAAGTACATTACAATCTAACAAATCCATTTATATGTACAATGTCAAAATGACAACCGACCATAATGTCTAGAAAGGTGAGACCATAAGGCTTATGGCATAAGCAATTGATATAAAATATAAAAAATATGAACATAATAGTCTGGGATTTAAATCGCGTGCTTACGAATTTCGAGCGTTTCATCGTACCACCTGCACTTCTGTAATACTTGAACTTCCTCTTCTTATAGATTTCCAAGAATTCTTGGAATATCGTCTTCTTGAGATTCCAAGTAAAATGCCACGAAGAACGGTTTTTGTGGATTTCTCACTTCCTGTTAATCGAAGAACAATTTAAGTTATTATGATAATTGTAGATCAAACAATTCCCCACCAAACAAATTTTATACATTTTTTTCTTACGACAAACCATTTCGAAAAATGGCACATTCCATGCTAAATCAAAAGACACCATTCAATGGATTTTTCGATATTGACTTTTGTTTGAAAAATTCCAGCGCCGCACATTAAAGTAACAGCACCAAACGGAAAGCAACATGTTAATCACAAAGAACTCAATTTTTATAAAATAAATATGTTAATAGTTATTATTTATTATTTATAAATTTAGTATTTCCGGAGAGCCGACTATGATTATTAGGATGAGCGTTTCACTTATTACAACTCCAATAACAAAAGTAGCCGTTGTAACAACACGCCTAATTTACAATAGCGTGCTTCTTGTTCAATTCAAAATGTGTCATGTATTTTTTGTATTTCCTCGCTATTCAAGCAGACGAGGAAATGGTATTTGATTTGATATTATTAATAAACTCATCCCACAATTACTCCGCGGCTATTGAGACTCTCCACAAACCATCCGACTTACAGGCGGTATCTGCTTTGTTAGCAAACAGACGTTTAAAACGCATTTATAAAAACTTTATTTTTTGTCATGTGTTGATACTATGGAAATGAAAACGCGCCAGAAACAGCAAGTCAGACAGGAAAATAAATAGATGTCGCCACATAATTTTTAGCAAACGGATAGACGTGGGAATATGCAGCATGAGAAAAGTTTATTACTAATAACAAAGTGCCATTTGTTCGCCTGCTTAAATAGCGGAGAATCAAAAAAACGAAAAATTTGTTCATTCGGATTTGAACTGGAATCGCAAGATTGTAGATCAAGCGTCATACCACGACGGCTATTCTTATTATTGGAATTGGTTCAATTGTTTTAATTTAAAACTAATAAGTGTTCATGAGGTAAACAAGTATGGGGTAAAATTTAATATAGTTACCATATAATTCAGAATTAAAAACAAAACAGTTTATTGAAGTGTATAAGTAATGTTTCCTCAAGATTTTGCATTTCTTAATCATTCGATAGGTTGCCGGTATCTGCCACGATTCACTACTCCGTGTACAACTCAAATGACATACGACACAGGTGATATTATGCGGCTAGCAAAAAAAATACGCAATTGTCGGTATTACCGATAATTCGATGGTAAAAAGTTGATGTCAAGCCTAGTTAGTGCAGAACCCGGAATTGATAAATATTACATGTCGATGTCGACAAGCTTCCTTCATTCTGTTGTTAGAATCAGCGTTTTACCATCGAATTGTCGGTATTACAGACAGATCAGTAATTGTCTTCCCTCCTTTGTCGTGCCACCTATGCTATGTATCACATATTAATATCAGGAGACTCGGTAGAGTCTCGCGCCAAGTAGTAGTATATATAGGACGGCGCAGTATATATAGGACGGCGCGAGACTACCGAGGATACTTATCCCGAAGTGTAGCGGTTGTCGTCTGCCAGAAAACTTTCACCTCCATTTATGCAAAAGTTCTAGCTCCAAGGATTTATTTCTCAATTTTGTATTTTTTGTCTGATTTTTCTTAATCGAATAGGCCAAGAATCAAGCGAATCGGTTCAGTCATTCAGGAGATATGAATTCTCCTCTTTATTTTACTCGTGGAAAAGGCGAGGCGGATTATGTTCATGGGATTCAGTAATTCCTAAAAATGTGCCTTTCACTTTTCTCACACCAGTTGGCACCACGGCCAAATGTCGCGTTTACGTTACCGATCTATAATCTGTAATCTATGTCATACCGACACTTTGGTTAAACCGGTTATGCCATGATTGGTTATGTGCAGTAATGGTTATATGACACGGTCCGATTTGATCATTTTATTCCAGATTCCATGCTTTATTTAGCTAATAAAAGAGTCTAGTGTCCTTGCCCTTGTCCCTGTGACCTTGTCATTATTAAAAGTTATGAAATGTTGAAAGTGTTAAGTGTGCCACTTGCAAGTCCTTGTTTTGGTAAACAAGTGTTGATTACCAATATTTAAAATTGTCAAGAGTGTAGTATATCAATCTTTTAAGCAATATGAGCAGTTATTTATAATTTAAGGGAATGCTTGTTATTGGTAATCAGTGCTTGCTCAAACTAATTTCAGGAGTTTACGTGTTTGCTCCATCAGCAAGGCACTTGACAGTCACCATACACCAAACGAAACTAGATTGTGTATGAGCTGGGTATATTGCTAACAAAATCTAAATTATTGTTTGAGCCAATGCTTCACAATTAAAATATGAACCAAATGATATGCTCATACGCAATCTAATTTAGTTGTGACTGTCAAGTTTGTTGCTCAAGGAACTTTTGACTAAAATGACATAAACCAGTAATAATTACCAGTCATACATCACTTAGAAATATATTAGCAATTGATAATTAGTATTTGTTTAGCAAATTTCATCACTTTAGATTGTGCACTATTTGAGCTATGCATTTGCCAATCAAGATATATCAAAGTTAGAATGCTTATGCGGCTATAACTTATCTAATCTGAAATTTAAATGCATCCTAGCTGTTGGTAATGCAACATTGCTGATCTGAACCTGAATTATTGTATGTTAACACTTTACAAATTATATTTGGCAGGCAACATCTCCATGTGCTCTTTAAGTTTAGTGTTCCTGACTGTGAAGTGTCTAAGAAATGTATCAGTTAAAGAGTTAAGATGATGTAATCAAAGTACATAAATTTTATAGTGAAATAAGTACTTATTGTTAGTAAATTTCAATACTAAAGGTTGTACCATCTTGAGTTATGCATTTGAGAAACAGAATACACTAAAATTAGATAGTGTATGAGGATAACTCATTCAATATAACATGTAAAGTGTTATGAAATAATGCCACCCCAGCACTCGAAAAAATATATGAAATTTGACTGTTTTTAAAGACAACATAGTAAATGCTATGTAAAATTTGTTTAAAGGCCTTCATTGTATCATTTTCTATAAATTGGCGGAGCTAGAGCACGCCAAGTAAAGCTGTGTAGTGTTTTGCCGTCGAAAAGATTTCTTCTCTAATCTGGAGCAAGAAAACAACCATTGTTTAATCTTGTATTCTGCGTAAGCTTAACTCGAAAAGTACGTATCAGAATTAAAAAATATTGCTTTTTGTTAGAATGACGCACACAAGACAAGGTTTCTGTTTTCGATAGAATATTATGTGAAATTTTAAGAGACGATTTATTTGTATTGTACGTCGTTCTAACAAAAAGCAATATTTTTTTATTTAGTTTTGCTACGTACCTTTCGAGTTAAGCGTATATAGAATTGAATACTGTCTGTTTTATTACTCCAGATCGAAAATTAGAGAAACGTTTCTGGCCGTAGAACACAAACACGCTTCCACTTGCTGACGAGCTCTATCTCTGCCATTTTGTCGAAAATAATTAAATAAAAAACTGTAATCATTCTTTAAAGTATACAATAAAGGCCTTCAAACGAATTTTATTATTACTAAGGGTTAAATAACAAAAAGACATGAAATCAGTCCAAAAACACTGAAACGTAAAAAATGCGCTTAGTAGCAGATTGATTTTCGCACAAAATTGAAACATTGGTAAATAATTAGAAATTTTATTGTCTTTATTGTTAAGCATTAACTTACAAAAAGACATGAAATCCGTCCAAAAACATTAAAATGTAAAAAATGCGCCAAGTAGTTTGAGTTCCCGACAAAATTGAAATATAACAAAAAAGATAATGAATATCATACGAGAAAGCCAAGTCTTCATTCAAAGAAACATCGATTTAACTCGCATTAGCAACGAACAATGAATTAACAATAAATTGTCACTTAATAATAAAAAAAACTTGGCGTGTGCTCACTTCATTACGAGTTAAAAAGATAATGGGAAACTGACTTACCAAACACTGACTTTACTAAAATTTAATTTCTTTAAAAGTTCTTTTAAGAATATTACCAGAGAAGTGCCTCAAATGAAGCGTGCATTACGCCAAGTTTTTTTTATTATTAAGTGACAATTTATTGTTAATTCATTGTTCGTTGCTAATGCGAGTTAAATCGATGTTTCTTTGAATGAAGACTTGGCTTTCTCGTATGATATTCATTATCTTTTTTGTTATATTTCAATTTTGTCGGGAACTCAAACTACTTGGCGCATTTTTTACATTTTAATGTCTTTGGACGGTAAAACTATCGCCGATATCGGCAACTTATCCTAGCACGTCATAGAGAGCAATAGGTAGAGAGCAAAAGTAGATGGAAAAATTAATTATCTGTGCACAGCGATGAAACTATCGGCAGAGTAAGAGACAAGTCTGAGACAGTCTCTGACAAGTCCCTTACTTCTTTGTGCAGAGTTAAAATAATTTCTTGGCCTTTCTAAAAATGCAGTAAGTTAGAAGGTTAACTTTGACAAAATGAAATATTCAAACAAAATTGGCGGTACTTTCTCTTCTCGACTATTACATTGTAGAAACTAAATTTACTACGGGAGATGGATTCGATTCACGGGTAATCTCGTATATTTTGCTTCCAGTCATTGCCGGTGATCTCCGAATGAGCAGTTACTCTGAAAAATCCTCGCCCTGCATCTATAAGAGATATATGTAAGCAGAAAACAGCATATAACTCAGAAACGTCTGAGTTTGCATAAGAAATATAGTAGAGAAATGCAAATGTATTATAGATTGTAAACATAGTTTTTGATAAATTAAACTTGACTTCCTCTTCAAATATTATAAAATAATACGCCTTTCTAGTACCCTTTTTCTCAGGATACTCAGTATTCTAACAGATTCTGAGCATTATTGTTATTATAATTTAACTTGAAAAGTAGTAATTTTCACTTTCATAACCACAGAATCTATCAAAGGTCTGTTGTGAAAATGAGTAATATTACTCCTCAGTATTATCCAATAAGTGTTACTCATACATGGGTATTGAGTTCATAAGGAGTACTGATTTTTTCATTGTTTGCAAAATATGCAGCTTTATTTACAAAACACTATTGATATACTTACAAACAATCTATGCATATCTGTTATTTCTAGAATTGAACAAGTGCCATGCTTTAAACATTTTGACCTAGATTAATGCACACATTTTCATGTCTGCAATAGTACCTTTAAAATTGAAATATTATTACTGCAGCATACAGTAATTACAATTATGTAAAGCAATAGCAAATAATTGGCAATTCTTGGAATAATCAGAGAAACCCAGCTGTTTCCTTATGCATCCACTTCAATTATCCAAGTTGCAGTTCTTCTATATCGAGAAATCTAATTTGAACAAATAAAAAGATGTTAAGGAGTAGTAACAATTAGAATCATTATGGTTATATTGCAACCATGTAGAGTTACTCTGAAAACTGAACGTACACTAGCATGTATATGTCGGCGTTTTCGTCGCCAGCGGGAAGAGATGTCGGAGGGGTATTCATCACTCGAAAAGTCTTTTCACACGATATTTATTCTGCGATGCGTCCAGTTCGGCTTCGCCCAGACAACTGACTCGCGTTGTCCAAAATCAGAAAACTTAAAAGACACATAATCGCCACCCGCCCCACAGGTGGGTGTTCGGGGGAAAAGGGGGTTCGCAGGTAAAGCGGTACATGTGGGTCGACATCTGCTTCGCATCGGTAGGCAACCCGTGCCGTGCGCAGCCAAAATCGTCCTCGCGCCGACACGGCCATTCTGATGACAAAGGCGTGCTCAGCCGTTCTTGATTACCTAAAACAAACAATCGCAGTACCCACGTATCCTTCTCGATGGTTATTAAGGTACGGGGGTCATGTTGATTTCAACATATGAGCTCCAGGCACGTGACAAATATTCACGAATGCTTTACCCGTTTCACTTAATTGACGCTTAATAGTATTGGTGGGCGGTGCTTACGGCCCCTGTCCGATGGCACCCCCACTACGGATTTTGGTTTACGGTTTTCACCGATGACCATTATCCATTGGTATTTGCGATATGCTTACGGTTCCATAATCGATGGCATTCGACTCAATTCACACGAGCTTAGTGCGTTTACAGGATTCCCTGATGACGTCGCTTCGCTTTAACTCTATGCATGTCGGCGTTTATTAGGGTCTCATACACCCCTGACACCCTGACCATGACCATGACACGATTTTTTTTTTTTTTTTTTGTAGAACGCTTCCAGTGTTTATAACAAATATTGTGGATTGATCTTACTTTAATCATTTTAGTTTTCGTTTTCTCTTCCTTCTATTTGTTCCGCCGACACGGTATCACGTAATCCGGGTTTTGGTGCGAGGCGCAGCTGATCATGTGCTACCTTCTTTGGCCGTCCTCTTCCAAAAACTTTCTTCACTTGGTATCGATCGTTCGGTAATATTTTCCAAATCTCGTAAGCATCTGGATACTTGAGATCTAAACCGATTTGTGTTCTTGGATTTGTTTTCAGCAAAACTATGTTACCCTTTTTGTAGTGGTTGACAGATGCCTTGCCTTTGTCAAACCGTTGTTTGTCTGCGTCGCCACGATCTATTATGCGTTTTTGTATGTAGGTATCGAGTTGTTTTCGATTGATTGCGCTGTGTTCTTCATCGATTAATGCATTCAGCTCGGTTGGGACAGCACCTTGTCGCCCTGTTAGTGCTTGCATAGGGCTAACGTTAGTTGTTTTGTTTTTTGTACAATTAATTGCTAACTGTAAGGCGTCAAGTCCTTGCCGCCATACGTCTTTCTCGTAATTTCGAATAATGGTTAGCCCGTTTTTAAGAACAGACATGGTTCTCTCTACTTGCCCATTAGCTCGGCTTATTCCCGGTGCGATGAAATGTTGATGAATCCCATGATCTTTACAAAACTCTTCGAATTCAGCTCGAAATGCACAATCCTGGTCGCTAATAATTTGCTTTGGGGATCCGAATAGCGAAACAACTTTGTTTAACGCGGTTAACATCGCTTGTGATGTCTTGTTGTCTGCATAAGTGAGCATCGTGAACTTTGTATACGCGTCAATTGCAACAACTACGTATTCGTGTTTGCCATCCCGATTAGTGAGTCGGCCCGTCATGTCCATATGAATTGTGTGAAAAGGGATTGCTTCTTTCTGAATTGAGTGCAACTGTACTTGTCGTTTTCCTGATGGGCCCTTGCTCGTTTTACAAATGATGCAATTTTCGACAAATCGTCTCACAGTGCTTGACATTTCTGGGAACCAATATTCCTCGCGGATTTTGGCGAGTGTCTTTTCCCAACCAAAATGTTTTAGTGCCGTGTGGTAGGCATTGATCATGCTCCACTGATATGATTTCGGCACAATCTTTTTCCATTGGATAGTATCACCCAGTGCGTCCTTATTTTCCTTCATTAACACATCATTTTGTAATTTGTAGCCTGGAACACTCTGTCCTTGATTGATTTTACGAATTAACTCCGCTAAGTCTGCGTCTCGCCGCTGCTCTACCTTTAACCAGTGCTCTTCTGTTCTCACCAGATTAACGCATGCAACGGGGTTTCGGCTGAAAAAATCAGCGTGCTTCATCCGCTCGCCTTGACGATACTCGATTTCGAAGTCGTAATGTTGCAAAAACGCCCACCAACGATGAATTCTAGGGAGTAACTCGTGTTTACGCGCGGACGCCTTCACAGCGTTACAGTCAGTTACAATTTTGAAGCGTCTACCGTAGATGAAGTGTCGAAAATGTTTCACAGCTCGTACAATAGCTAAGGTTTCCAATTCATACGAATGGTAGTGGTTTTCCGGTGTAGTTGTTCTCATACTCATGTATGCAATGACGTGTTGCCGTTGGTTTTTAATTTGAATAAGCACGGCTCCGATACCGCTACTACTTGCATCCGTGTGTAATTCAATCGGTAGTCCCTCTTGAAAAATCATCAAAACGGGCGCAGAAGTTAGTCGACGTATTATATCCAGTCTTGCGTTTTCGCACTCAGCGGTCCAAGCCCATTTGGTATCCTTTTTTGTCAAGTTATATAGTGGGATCATACGCTCGGAAAAGTTCGGGATAAAGCGACGGAAATATCCAGCCAAACCACAGAACTGGCGTACTTGCTTTACAGTTCTTGGCACGGGTGATCTTTCTAGCGCCTCGACTTTGCGAGGACTTGGTTTAACAGTGCCATCGTAAATGACATTTCCTAGGTACTCAATGGAGCGCTTAAAGAATGTGCATTTCTTGACGTTCACCGAAAACCCTGCATTTGCTAACGCAGTCAATACCTGGTCCAGAATCTGAAGTCCTTCGGCGAAAGTCCTGCATTTTATCAGTACGTCATCCATGTAGATTTGTACCTGGTGTAACAAATGCCTCAGCGCAGTCATGATTGCCTTTTGGTATACAGCAGGCGCGTTCCTCAGACCAAATGGCATCATGACGTACTCAAACAATCCATCTGACGTTATGAACGCCGTTTTGTGAATGCTTTCCTCGACGATGGGGATTTGGTGAAATCCCGCTGCCATGTCAAGACTTATAAAATAAAAGGCGTCCGAGAGTTTGTCAATCTGATCGGCGATGATGGGTAACGGAAAGTTAATCGGTACGGTGTTTGCGTTTAATTCTCGGAAGTCGATGCACATGCGATCTTCGCCACTTTTCTTTTTTACGACAATCACGGGACTCGCGAACGCCGAAGTGCTCTCGCGAATGATTCCATTTGTGATTAATTCGTTCACGATTTTCTTCACTTTTTCGCGCTCAATGGGTGCCATGCGATATGGTCGTCGAGAGATAATTTTTGTAGGGTCTTTTAATTGGATCCGTAGAGATCCAGTTGTCACTTTCGTGTTTGGGACTTTGTCGGTGAACGTATTCTTGTATTTTAGTAGGAGTTTGCGAAGATCGGCGACTTCTTTGGTGTCAGTCAAGTCGGTGTCGATAGTTCCAAACATTCCGTCATCTACCATCATGATGTTCATACTTACTGCATTTCTTACTACACTTGCACCAGTACTCGTAACATGCACGGTTACGCCAGGCGTTTTGATGAGATTAGCACCAATAATCAGTCCGCACGGAATTTCGTGGTCTTCTACGACATGAAAGTCATGATCCACGCGCATCGTATCAAACTCGCAGGGCATGGTAATGCGTTGATAAGACGTTATTGATACGCCTCCGCCCAATCCTCTCAAGGAGAGAATGGAGTCCTTGCGTCTTCCCGGAAGAGACATACTGAGGGATTTCCGGATCAACGAACACTCAGCTCCGCTGTCAAACATTCCCACTAATTCGCGATCTCTGATGCTGAACTTTATGGGCGTCGGGAATTCGTTCTCGCAACTAGCAAAGTTCACTTTCTTTGATTCGTCGGCTAATCGTTTGAAGCAGACATCTTGCAAGTGTCCGACCTTGTCACAATATGAACAGTGTAGCCTGGATTTCTCAGATCTCGTCAGTCCGACGTTGGTTGATAGAAGCGGTTGAATGGGCTCAGCAGCTTTTCTGCTACGGCAATCAGCCTGACGGTGACCGATCTTGCCGCACTTGAAACAATTCACTTTATCTTCTCGGGCCGGTTTGTCGAAACGCGCACGCTTGGCGCTAGGTTCGCCAAATCGTGACTCCTTTATCTTCATGGTCGATGCTACCGAAATTAATTCGGGCACTGTCGTACATTTGCTAGCCAGTAGGCGTAGTCGCATACGTTCATCGTCAATACAACCAATGACTGCTTCTACGGCGCACAATGGTCTGAAACGCGAATCTAGCCGGAAAAAAATCATTTCTACGTCCGAATCGTATCTATCGGAATAAAATTTTATTAAACGAAATAGTATGAACAAAAAGCCTTCTTGAAATTCAAAAATGACTATTTTGATGACGGGTTTAAAAAGTTTGAAAATATGTATGATATGTAATTAAAAATAATTAAAGAGAGAAATTATGAAAACTGCATTTTAATATATCTATTCAATTGCTACTGTGTTTTCGAACAAGTATAAACAACAAAAAGTATACATAGAGTATTATATGCAGCATGTATACATTGCACAATGTATAACGTCTACCCTAATTATCACTACAAGAAATTTAATTTTGACGGTAAGATGGTTTATTATAGTAGATAGAATATGACTGAAATTATGGTGCCGAGATGCTTTTGTTCTAAAAGATTTACAAGTTGAAGCTCTACAGGTAGAATTATAAAACGTTTGCGCTCTCAGGATTAACTGTCTCTAATAACTGCGAAATAACAATAGAAGAAATATACAGAAAAAATGGGCACTAGTAATGAACAGTACTTGGTAGATGACAATGTCATAGGAATACGAATTTGTTAAGCACAGCTTAACCATTCAGTGATGAGACTTAGGCTTTTATACGCAGGCGAAAACAGAGACTTCGCTTAAACAGAAAACAATATTTCCGGCACTCAGCTATAGGCCCATTCAAGTCTTCCCATAACCCCAATCCCATAAAATATTGTAGTGGAATTTTTGTAGATGGTTTTGATATTGTAGGAAATAATGAAAAAACTTGTAACCATCTGGCACTGAAACATGTTCTACAAAATTATCCGTAACTTCAAAATAGGCAAAAACTGGCAGCTGCCCTTTTGCTATGTTCTTCTTAAAGCTTCACTTTAACAGTAGAAACTTGCACCAGACCTCTACTAACCTCTACTTTTTTCGTAGAGACTTCTAAAGTTGATTGAAAATCATGAAACGTAAGCTTTTTTTCAATTCTCTGGAATCCCTTGATCCAAGAGGGTGCACGATTGAAAAGGGGTAAAATACATACATTATACCCTAATGATCATTGAACATTAATGTATTAATTTAAATACGATCGCTAGGTACGTGGTATTAATATAAATCCGATTCATTCTAAACGCCATCGTGTATGACAATTTAAAACATTAAAGAAAATACTGGTTTCATAATAGTCTCCAGGACACGTACGAGCATCTATAATTAAAAAGGCGTTATAATTCGATGGTACATCATTGATTCAAAGATTTCTAATTGTTAAAGTTCGATTTCATCGCCATCGATTTTGCTATTTTTTTCCGGCTAGATTCGCGTTTCAGACCACTGTGCGGCGTCGCGATCTACATCAGCACTCATTATTCGTTTCCACATGTTCCATGCTTTCGTGATGAATGCTGCTGGATCGGCGAGATCAAATTTCAGATTTCGCAACTTCGCTATATCGTTGGAATACCTCGACTCAGGTTCAAAGGTCTGGACCAAAGCGTCCCTCATCTCGGCCCACGTAGCAGATTTTACCAACCAAGTGTCTCCCAAAGATTTTGCTCGTCCTTGTAATAGTCCGGCAGCTTTTGTGCAAATCTCGTAGTCCGTCAACTTCCAGTGTTCCTTAGCACGAGTTACATGATCGCACCAATCCCGTACTAGAATTTCGCCATCAGGGTCAAACGATGCGATGTAGACATCCGACAGTCTCGTTCGCAATACAGGTGCTGCTGTTTTTGCTATTGCCGCCTCAAGGAGGGCGGAATTTGCTCTTAATGTTTCTTGATGCTGTTGCGTCATTGTTTGTAGAATCGCAGCAAACGATGAAAGCATTTCCTTCGTCGTATCTCCTCCTTCGACACTCATATTCGCGGGTATCTGAGGGCTGTCTTGCGGTGAATCAGACACGATCCCACTTCTGATGTCGGCGTTTTCGTCGCCAGCGGGAAGAGATGTCGGAGGGGTATTCATCACTCGAAAAGTCTTTTCACACGATATTTATTCTGCGATGCGTCCAGTTCGGCTTCGCCCAGACAACTGACTCGCGTTGTCCAAAATCAGAAAACTTAAAAGACACATAATCGCCACCCGCCCCACAGGTGGGTGTTCGGGGGAAAAGGGGGTTCGCAGGTAAAGCGGTACATGTGGGTCGACATCTGCTTCGCATCGGTAGGCAACCCGTGCCGTGCGCAGCCAAAATCGTCCTCGCGCCGACATATAGATATTGAAGATTTTCTAGGTCATCAATATGGAAATATGTTTTTGTCACTTTTTTCCTGAAACGTTGAGTATTATTTGTTAAGAGAAAGAAATTCTATGTTTATTGAGTTTCTCCTCTTAACACATGTTATAACTATATTGACTTCTTTGCTAATTGTCATATACATATACTAATTGGTATTCTTATGTGCGCTCAGTTTTGCGAGTGTTCTCATCCTAAGTGAACATAGTATTTCTAATGGTAAGTAGAATGATTGATTATACCTTTTATGGTTTTATACTATATTCAATGCAAGTTGATATTGGGATTTCAATCCTATGGAGTTTTATTGACGTCATGTAATTTGTTTGTACTCATTTCTAGGCATTTCATGTAAAAGTATAGTTCGAGGATTAATGAATGACCATTCACAAAAACTATCCTCTCAAACAATATTTTCCTTGTTCCTCCTGTATCTTATCTTCAGTTATGTGGCTATCCATAGAGAAACATTTTTGCAACAGATAGAACAGAACAGCCTAACAACAACATTCTATGACTATCACCAAAGGTAATCACATGTAGATTCATCTGAAACAAAGAATTAATAGTTATCCAGAAACATTTTGCTCGACTTCATAAATTATGTTTGAAAGCATACCATTTCTCATAATCTGGACCCATATTTTTTTCCAGTTCTAATCTTAAACTTTTGTTGATAAAGTAATGTATGCTAGATGAAGGACTGTAATGTATACGTTGTGACGGGGCAAGCTAGCCTCGCCACAAGAATACTCCTCGCCCCCGCGAGGGAGGCCAGGGGAACGCCCGCGTGGCCACTCTCTCTCTCTCTGACTCGCCCGAGCGTACGGGCCTCGTCACCATCGTTGCTCCAAGGCAGGCACAGGCAAATAAGACAGGCACTAATGCGAATTTGGAACGCCGAGAGGCACCTAGGTGAGCGCGACGGACTGAGCCACCTAGTGGAACGGCTGTCCATTAAGCGTGGAGATAAGTTCGGCTCCGAGGATGGTCAATCCTCCCAGGCCGAGCGAGCTGGGGCCAGCACACGGGACGCCGGAGCTGCCCTGGAAGACGGACGGCCAACCCAAGCACGTCGGAGCGAGGAGTTGGGAGCCCGTCACTCCTGATGTCGACCGAAAGGACAGCGGTCTCAAGCGGTCGATAGAAGAGGTCGAAGTCGATCCTAACGCGCGGGGTCGATTGCGACACCGCCTAATGGATGGAGCCACGGGAGGATTCGAGGGGTAGTGGCGCTGAGGGTGTGAGGCTACGTAGCGAAGTAAGGACTCTCTCTCGTCACTCAGATTGCGACCATCCTTGCGACACATTGTATCAGAGCATATCCTTAAGCAGTGGTGAAGTGACGAGAGAGAGAGAGAGCGAACATAAGATCTAGAAAGGCTTAGAAGATCCCCCACGGATAAAACCAGGCGACTGGTAGAAGGCCGAAAGCTATCCAAGGCCAGGGATTGTTGAGACCGGAGGTAGAGACCGGTTGAGGAGTTAAGAAAAGCGGTAAGCCTCACGCCTTCGTGCCCTATTAGTAGAATCTTTGCGTAAAAGTTCCGAGCCCGGTAATCGGGTTCCTCGCTATTGTTGTAGTTGTACTTAGAGTCAGATAAGCCTGTAACTGTCCTGCCTTCCTTGGGGCGACTTCGCGAGTCGCACTGAGTCACGCGGTAGCAATTAAGAATCGCGTTCGCCAAACAAGTGGTGGCCATCTTGCCACTTGTTGCCGGGACCGCTCGGTAGATTTTCCGCTTGTGCGGCATTGCGGATCCCGCTTTCTTCGGCCGTTATAACTCGCGATTCTTCACATTTCCGGCCGCTTCTCGGCCGCACCCTTGACCACCCGCTACCGCGGGGTTAGATTGTACAGGGGCCTTCGTGGCCTAGGACCGGGAGCGCGATAGTCCGGTTTGCTGTAGGTTAATTAGTTTGTAGCACCGTCGGCTCGCCCGACATAAATAAACAGGGCGTTTGTTATCGAGAGAAGTCGTGTCTCTTTTGGCTATCTGTGTTGCATAGTGTGTTGTCCCCGGCCTCCCTTGTTCCCCGCCCCTCTCCCGAACATCTAGCCGGCCGGGCTAATATCCGCGTGGTCCGCCGCCCTTGCTCTCCCTCTCAGGTTGACCATCTCCTCCGGGCTGCTAAATATTATAAATATTGGTCTCGGTTTTCGGGGCCTGGCGCCCAGTGAAGCGCCCGGAGGACCTGAGTTGCGGAGGGGAAGCGCGGCGTTCATTTCCTCGTCTCCCTGGTCAGTTTGCACGACCCGCTGATCGGGGAAAACGGTGGTAACGTACAGAAACAATAGTCCTGAATGATAGTAAAGGTCTGAATTACTACATCTTCGTTTTACATACACAACAAATTCATTGGATTTAACCCAGAAACAATATTGCTCTGCACGCCTAGTCTGCTTTGTTTACCCTCAAGTTTACGTCTTCTCCATTGCCACCTACAAACAAAATATTAATATATTATATATAAGTATTCCACCAATTCCTTCCCTCCAAAACTACTACCTAAACTACTGAATTAAACTGAAACATCCATCCAAGAAATCATAACCACTATTGTATTAATATTTCACTACACTTCTATTTCCTACATGGCTGCATCCGCGATCATTAAACGTGGAAAATGATGAAGGTCAAGATTTATTTAATTAAAATCTGTTCAGCAGTTTCTCAAATATTAAATGTCAAAGTTTCACTTCGAAAAATTTAAACACACTTTGACGTATACTCACATTTGAACGCTTATATTTACGTTAATATTATAGACATATAGACAGGATTTAGATATTTGATTAGTTTAGAAAACAGACTTTAAAACGAGACTATTCCCAATATTTCAACTAATCTGGATCGTCTTGGCGAAACCTTCCAAATTTTGTTTACACTCTCATAACCTATCACACTCTAACATATGTACTCTAATAGCACCGTTTATGCGAACTGGCACGATCCCCGTGGAATAAAGGCGAATATCAATCAAAGTACTTTACAACAGTAACAAAATGAGTCACAAACCAATATTCTCCCTGCTCGAATAACCAAGAGGCAATATTCCAAGATTTTACAACGATCGACACGTCATAACAAAAACTTTGGTATCTCGGAAACCACCGAATCCATTTTTACCGACTTCGAAAAGGAGGAGGTACTCAATTCGATCGCTATGTTTCTTTTTTTTTTATTTTTTATTTTTTTTTAATGTTTGTCCGGCTAGTACGGGAAGACCGCTGGACCGATCGGGATGAAACCGGGCTTATATCATAGAGGATGTTCACAGTTTGGTCCCATTATAAAATTTTTCGAAATTGTTTAACGCTAACCATTGTTATTGCATAAAAACCCAATTCTTCGCCGATTTCACGTTTCTGCTGAAATTTTCGTGTGTCCGGCGATATCTCCGAGATGGATGGACCGAAATTGATGAACCCAGGCTTATCGCGTAGAGGATGTTCGTACTTTGGTCCCAATATAAATTTTTCCCAAATTGTTTAACACTAACTATTGTTATTGCATAAAAACCCAATTCTTCGCCGATTTCACGTTTCTGAGGGAATTTTCATGTGTCCAGCGATATGTCCGAGATGGATGGACCGAAATTGATGAACCCAGGCTTATCGGGTAGAGGATGCTCGTACTTTGGTCCCAATATAATTTTTCCCAAATTGTTTAACACTAACTATTGTTATTGCATAAAAACCCAATTCTTCCCCGATTTCACGTTTCTGAGGGAATTTTCGTGTGTCCAGCGATATCTCCGAGATGGATGGACCGAAATTGATGAACCCAGGCTTATCGCGTAGAGGATGCTCGTACTTTGGTCCCAATATAAATTTTTCCCAAATTGTTTAACACTAACTATTGTTATTGCATAAAAACCCGGTTCTTCGCCGATTTCACGTTTCTGAGGGAATTTTCGTGTGTCCAGCGATATCTCCAAAATGGATGGACCGATCTTGATCAAATCTTGTCTATCTTATAGCGGTTACTCGTACTTTGGTCCTATTACACATTTTCCCGAAATTGTTTAACGATAACCATTGTTATTGCATAAAATGCCATTTTCTCGCTGATTTCACGTTCCTACTACAATTTTCGTTTGTCCGTCGATATCTCCGAGATGGATAGAGCGATTTTGATGAAATCTGAGGTATCTTATAGAGGATGCACATTCTTTAGTTGCAACATAAATTTTCACGAAATTGTTTAACGCTAACTATTGTTATTGCATAAAATCCCAATTTCTCGCTGATTTCACGTTTCTACTATAATTTTCGTTTGTCCGTCGATATCTCCGAGATGCATGGCCCAATTTTGATGAAATCTGACGTATCTTATAGAGGGAGCTTGTACTTTGGTCCCATTATCAATCTTTGCGAAATTGTTTAACGCTAACCATTGTTATTGCATAAACACCGAATGTTTTGCTGATTTCACTTTTCTACTAAAACTGCGTTTGTCCAACGTTATCTTCGAGATGGTTGGACCGATATTGACTAAATCTGACATATCTTATTGAGGATGCACATACTTTAGTCTCACCATAAATTTTTCCGAAATTGTTTAATGCTAATCATTTTTAGTGCATAAAAGCTTTTCCTTCCTCGACAATTCAGGATACATTTGTTCGTCTATAACTGGTACACCAGTGCATCGCTGAAATTCGAGATGGAATCTACTGCGAACTATCATTGTATGCATTTGAAATACTAAAAAGCATGAAATAAAAAAAATATTTTAAAAAAAATGTGACCCACTTCGAAAAACTGACTGCATCCCAGAAAACTGAAAACTAAAAGAGCTGGAAAAATAAAATTAATAACCAAAATAAGCAGAATAAAAATGCGCTGAAAAGTAAAAAATAATTTGCTGTTTTCGTGCTTTCGTCATTTTGCAGTCATAATGTGTAACTTTGGCAACCTTCCCGCATTGTACTGCAACCCAATGCAACACCCAACCCTTTGCAAGCCCAAATATTTTGCAACATTTCGGAGTCGGCGCAAATATAAGTAAAATACTACAAAAGACAGTCACATATAGCAGACCGTAGGCAAGAGAATACTCTTTACAATTGTGTGCATCCTTCTGCCTTCATGTTTCATGAACGTGTTCCTGTGGATGGTTAGATAGATATATACACATATGTATATCTTATCTAAACGTATCTCCGTGTAACATACTACTACTACTGTTAACATTCACTGGTCTGGTATATGGAGGACAATTCTAACATCTCATAGATGTAGATGATTGTCTCAAATAATCATCTCTTGTATCTATCATTCTCTCTTCGTCTATCATGGAAGTATTCTCGTGAACAGATAGATAGATATACAGGGTGTAAACGATATAACTCCCGCCGCTCTAGGGGATGGTAGAGGGGACAATTTTAAGGCTATAGGGGGCAAATGTTTAGATCCTATCACTTTCAGTTTAGTTGTTATTGCATCTTAAAGTAAGCTGTAAGTTATTGGAACGGGTAGTAATCGAACGGCAGGACGGCAACATCGGGGATTGACCGAGGGCCCCTCTTTACTTTTTTGCGTTTTTGTCTTAGCCCTTCTCGGTGATTCGTCGTTGTTGGACCATTGGGATGCAACTAATATAACTATATTGGTTCGAATCGGAGAAAACAATTGGTTTCAGAATATTCTACCGAGAGATAAGGGACGGCCCTTAAAGGTGTCACGTTACATCCCGCAAAGACACCGACACTTGGGGGGCGAACGCACCCCATTATTTCCACTACACTTGCACACTATTGAGTCTGCAAACATCGTTCACCCGGAGCAAAAATACTTTATTAATTATTATGTAAACCAATCCGAGTATCGAGTCGCTTTTTTAGGTGTTACCTCCAATCGCACAACAGCACACATGCACGAATTTATGGGAAGATTCTAGCAGTGGGATCGAAGATAGCCTCTCCACCATTAATATGTTATACCAACCAAACTAACAAAGATCGGACATCATAATCTCATTTTAAAATGTTTAAAATATTCCCCTGTGCCTTCCCTCAAAGCGCCGGGAGTCATATCGTTTACACCCTGTATAGACGAAGATAGAAGAAAAGAGAGAGATCGTAAATGAGCGTGAGCAAGTGGGATTGGACTTGGCGCGGTAAAAGAGAGAATGCGGGTAGGTGAGATTAAGCCAGATGAGTAGTATTTTACTTATATTTGCGCCGACTCCGAAATGTTGCAAAATATTTGGGCTTGCAAAGGGTTGGGTGTTGCATTGGGTTGCAGTACAATGCGGGAAGGTTGCCAAAGTTACACATTATGACTGCAAAATGACGAAAGCACGAAAACAGCAAATTATTTTTTACTTTTCAGCGCATTTTTATTCTGCTTATTTTGGTTATTAATTTTATTTTTAATCAATCAAGCCTTCAATTCATTAGATTACCAAGGAATACGACTGTACCAACTTTCACTCAATTTGCTCTAATAATTTGAAAGAATAAACTGACGAAGTCTAAGAGCACTTACTACATGCAACTCGAGATTCTCGTCGAACGAGAGCAACGAATAATTGTTGTTACAAATCCTTACTTACGAAGCATTTAAGCTACGATAATGAAACTTCACATCGATGTTAAACCTAAAGAATGACAAAGATCGTGACTTGTTTTGTTTACAATTAGTTCAGTAGTTTTTGAAATATCAAATGTTGAAGTTTTTCTTATTTCACCTCGGTTTTTAAGCTTGTTTTCTATATTAATAAAATATCAAAATCTTGTGTATGTATCAAAGTGTTATTGGTACAACACACATGGTACTTACACGTAGAACTGCAATCTGAAAAATCTCAAGAAAACGTTACTTATACACTCCGACAAAACTGTTCTGTTTTCAATTCTGAACTATATGGTAACTATAGTAAGTATTGCGTAATATCAAATTTCTGTAAATTGAGTCTTCGGAGTTTAATAGGATGATCGCTTGATGGTTTAAACCAGTTTAAACATATAAGTAATGTTTGCTCGAGGTTTTGTATTTGATTTACTCCGTGCAATGCTGGAGCGGCACAAGCCACAGACACCTTACTCGGCTAACAAAACAATTTCGCGAATGTCGGTATTACCGATAATTTGATGATATAACGTCCATTCCAACTCCACTCACCTGATTCCAAGTTTACCGCATCACTCTGTTACATTGCATGTCGATTGATCAAATCCCTTCTTTATGTGATACGTACGTTTATCGTCATTTGTGTATTTTCGACTTCAATACATATATGAATATATAAAGAAATAAAACTTTTTATTTTATTTCCATAAACTTTAATCCTAGAAAACGTAATGATAAAACGTGGTGCATGTGTATGATAGATTGTAAACAAAGCAATTGACAAATTAAAACTTGGTTTCCAGTTTGATTAAATATTATCAAATAATATGCTATACTGTTCTCTCAGGATATTTATAATCCCTCCAAAAACATTAAAATGTAAAAAAAAGCGCCAAGTAGTCTTGTTCCTCACCCCAAAAAAGATCTCGCCTCATAAATAAACAAAAAATGTACTGCGTTCCGTAAAAATAACAGTGTGGTGAAACCACCTGTATCAAATTGACCAAAAACGTAAATCGATATCATTGGAAAGCCAAGCCTTTTGATTATATATTAAACAATCGCGAAAATTAAATTAAAAAATATATCTCTTCTCTTCGTTCAATTTATCAAAGAAAACGTAATACTTGGCCCGCTCGGTTCTTCACAAATCGAGTTTCAAGTCTACACACAAGTGGATGCAACCTTATTATTCAAATGATACCTTACAACATTGCAAATCGCTATTGTATCGTTAATGTTAAGATGTAAGATGGATATAGTACTTCTTGGAAACAGTAAGTTTCTTAGTGATAGCTCAGATGGTACATTATTATTCAAATGATACCTTTCATCATCGCAAATCATTTTTGTGCAGTTATTGTTAGAATGTAAGATAGACTGTATTTTTTAGGAAACGTAATTATCTTAATTAATACTACTACTTGGCGCGAAACGCTGCAGACCCGCCTGATTCCATTTTAACTCGCGAAACGTCGTACTACTTAGCAAAGTCATACAGATTCCATGTTTCCCACTCGTGCAGTGTATTCGGATAATAATTATCAATGAAGGAGTGACAAAATATATCTGTCGATTGCGAATCGAGCTCCGCATTCGTTTGCTGTGTGAAAGCCTTGAAACTCGATTTGTGAAGAACCGAGCGGGCCAAGTATTACGTTTTCTTTGATAAATTGAACGAAGAGAAGAGATATATTTTTTAATTTAATTTTCACGATTGTTTAATATATAATCAAAAGGCTTGGCTTTCCAATGATATCGATTTACGTTTTTGGTCAATTTGATACAGGTGGTTTCACCACACTGTTATTTTTACGGAACGCAGTACATTTTTTGTTTATTTATGAGGCGAGATCTTTTTTGGGGTGAGGAACAAGACTACTTGGCGCTTTTTTTTACATTTTAATGTTTTTGGAGGGATTCCGTGTCTTTTTGGTCGTTCAGTTAATACGAAATACGATATGGGCAACCTTTTTTTTCATATAGGAAAGCATAGGAAGTTCGGAGTTCTGTTCGTATGTTCGGTGTTCGGTGTTCTGTTACGGCGAACTGTTCTAGTGGAAACGGGCCTTTATGGCGAAATGTTCTAGTGGAAACGGGCCTTAATACGATATGGGCAACCTCTTTCCTATAGGAAAGCATAGGAAGTTCGGAGTTCTGTTCGGATGTTCGGTGTTCGGTGTTCTGTTACGACGAAATGTTCTAGTGGAAACGGGCCTTATATAACAAGAATTGCGGACAAGTGGAAGATTACCTCGCTTTTTTAGATTTTAAGGTTGTCGAGGAATGGGAGGATTATTTTTATGTAGGATTCGTTTTAAACGCGGAATGCTTTTTTGGGTTGTTGGATGTTTTTCGGGAAGTGGAACAAAACTACTTGACGCTTTTTTCTACATTTTAGTGTTTTTGGGGGATTGGGGGGATTCTTTCTGTGTAGGATTTCTTTTAAATGAAGATTTTTTTGTGTAATTGAGTCTTTTTATGATTTTGCAAAGGTGTCGCTAAATGCAGACGGGACCTTGTTCTTTGCAAAGGTGTCGCTAAATGCAGACGGGACGTTGTTCTTTGCAAAGGTGTCGCTAAATGCAGACGGGACGTTGTTCTTTGCAAAGGTGTCGCTAAATGCAGACGGGACCTTATTCTTTGCAAAGGTGTCGCTAAATGCAGACGGGACGTTGTTCTTTGCAAAGGTGTCGCTAAATGCAGACGGGACGTTGTTCTTTGCAAAGGTGTCGCTAAATGCAGACGGGACGTTGTTCTTTGCAAAGGAGTCGCTAAACACAGACGTGGGCCTTTTCTTTGCAAAGGTGTCGCTAAACACAGACGGGACCTTGTTCTTTGCAAAGGAGTCGCTAAATGCAGACGGGACGTTGTTCTTTGCAAATCGCTATATGCGAACAAGATTTAGTCGCTCGCGAATTCGGTGCAGAGTGCAGACATAGACTGTTTCTCGACTTTTTTTATTATGGGGATAAACTTGGCTTCTGTTCAAAGCTATGAAAATTGTATACCACATCATTTTGTTCCATATTTTTCAAAAAAGAACAGATAGGCATCTTTTGCACCCCTCGGCCACTGTATTTTTTGTATAATCTTTTCATCGTCAATGTTAATGAATGTATTTCTTTTATTTCTTACAAAACATGTGTAATGCCCAGTCTGGTTATTATCTTTATTTTTTTTATTATTTCTTTCATGATAAAATATAGCACTTATCGCTCTATACGATTTTTGCGCGATAAGTATTTTTGACATATGTGCACCTGTGATACTATACTTTTGCATTTTCATAAATCTTTCTTCCCTTTTGTGAAAGGGTAATAACTGAATTAGTATAACATCTGCAGCCATCGTTACATCAGTTTTAAACATCATTGTGTTACTTCCACAATGAGAGCACGAGGAATTGTCTAGTTCATGCCAGGTGGAATACATCTTAATAATTTCCTGTAGACCTTTACTTTGTCCTCTTAGTTCACATAATGGTAGTGTCAGAATTACGTTTTTCTCTGTTCTCGCGCTTGTTTGAAGGCAAGTTTTGCAGCGCAGTTTATGAGTCAACTCGTGTTCTAACGTTTGCCTAATACTCTCATGACCATTTATAACACTGAGTAAAAATTCAGCAGCATCTTGTGGAATGTTTTCAATAAAAGTTCCACCTAAATCCTGCCTAACTCCAAGAGAATTAAGGAGTGGCACTCCTTCACTTACGTAGACTTGGGCCAAAGCTCTTAACGCGCCATGTTTGTGGAGATTGAGCATTTTTTCACGAATAATCTCGCTATGAAGCATACATTGCATACTTACGTTAGCGTATGCGGATACATGGTCCGAATTGGTAAAGCCTTTAACGGAACGGACTACAATTACTGCATTATCTGCATACAATGCATCAATATTAGGCCTTGGTAGTCCTGTCCAATATCTGTCAGTAATTTTCTGCTGCCTTTCCATCACATAATTTATATTTGCCAGATCAGGTCTGTAAATGCCTCTTAATCTGTTATATTCCAGTATTGCTAGTTTATTAGCTTGTACGGAGTACGGATCGAAATTAATCAGATGCAAACCGTCCAATGAAGTTACACGTGATAGTGCAACGTACGTCTGACCGCAGCTAAAGATAGTGTTACCTGCGTCGACGATAGCTGTTTTTAAACTTAAACCCTGGCACTTGTGAACAGTAATACCATAGCTAAGAGATATTGGAAATTGATGACGAATGACATATGCTTTTTCCATTACTTGAAATTTCGAAGTAACTCTTTCTAATGAATATGTCTGACCAGTTGATAAACGAAACTGTATAGTTTGAACATCACCATTAGCTTCCACCGCTTTGGTAAATCCAACGATTTCTCCAATAGCACCATTCACAAGACCTAGCGTGACATCAATGTTACGTCTAAGCATTATTTTGGCACCAACTTTCACAATTATATTTCTGCTTAAGCCAGCTGTCTGAGAGTTGTCTTCTTCATATTGATCTAGGAGTTTATTAACACGTTTCTTTAAATACTCCGCACAATCGAGAACGTCGCGTGCAGTCAGCTTCACCGCTTCGCTGTTAATTCTTTCGAGCATTGCCGCATTAAGTACATCACACAAATGGCACGTGGGAAGTAAACAAATTGCATCTGGCGGTAAAGTTTGAATGTAATTACAAAGCTCACTTAACCTTCCACCAGTGTCGTTGGATAAGAACACAATTTTCCTCGATTGCAATTCCAAACCATCTGCTTCCGTGACAATACCCAAACGAATTCTTGAAAGAATTTCGCGATAAGTATCATCACCTTTTTGTCGCATATTTATACTCAATTCATCATAAGTGAATAGCTCAGTCCACAAATTGTAACTGGCCAACGAACCCAAACATTTAGCATTTTTCTCTCGCGATATTTCGATAAATGCCGGCTCTTCATGAACAGGTGGTAACTGTAATAAATCACCAAACAGAAGAATATGCTTCCTACCAAACCATCCATCGTTTGTGTCAACTGTATCGAATATTTCTGCCAGTCTCAGATGTATAAACATTAAGGTAATATTCGATATCATAGAAACTTCGTCTATAATGAATAGAACGGTATTTTTTAAGTCTGTTCGTAATGTTTTCAAGACCATATCAGATAAAGGCCTATAGCTAGGAGTTTGACCGTGTTCAACGGGAAGTTGAAGTAATCTATGTACGGTTAAACGATCGATATTGAATGCTGCTACTCCAGTAGGGGCTAATACAACTGTATTTTTCTCAACTACTTGTTTTGTCCAACAACGCAATGCCTTAATCAAGAAACTTTTCCCTGTTCCGCCTTCTCCGCTGACGTACAAGCGCAATAGTGAATTATTTGTATCGTCTAAATTACTGGCAATAGTTTCTGTAACTTTCTCAAAAATCCTTTTCTGATCAAGATTTAATTCTTGTATCATCTGTGTAATGTTACAATCAACAATTTTTGCATTTTTCTCCATTTCTTTCAACTCCACTATTGCACCTTCCACTTCAAGAGGCTGACATTCCATCTCATCGAATGAATCAGGTTTCTCATTCTTACATTCATTTCCCAAAATATTCTGCTTAATTAATTCTTGGACATGGTCAACAGCTGCTTGAAATTCTTCTAATCGTTCATGGTACTGAAGACCACTAATAATTTCTGACTTTACCGACGCAAATGCTTCGGTATATGTATCATAGCATCCTTTTAACTTGTCCAAGTTCCTCCAGGGTTTAAACAATAATAACATTGAGTAATAGTATTTTTCTGGATTAAGATTTTTATTATATGTAAAATGGTTGATCAAATAACCACGATCTCTTTTTTTCAAATATAAGCGAGTTTTTGAATCGTAGAATTCTAACGTGCACTTTGACATTTTAACTCGCGAAACGTCGTACCACTTAGCAAAGTCGTACAAATTCCATGTTTCCAACTCGTGCGGTCTATTCGGATAATAATTATCAATGAAGGAGTGACAAAATATGTCTGTCGATTGCGAATCGAGTTCAGCAATTTCCTTTCGCGTTTTGATTTTCCTACTTCTTATCTGATTGACATCTAACCAACGAAATGTCATATGAGGATCAGTTCTATGTAATGCAATGCCTAAAAGAATATCCGCGGCTTCAATGGCTCCGCATTCTCTGTTGCTTAAACTGCGCAATCCAATGTTCCACAAATTGCTGTGGAGAGACTTTGTACTGTTTATTACGCTAAAAGTATCCACACCATAGCTGTATTCCGTTTTAGTGGTGTACTTTGTACAATAGAAATTTAAGAGGGCTGACTTTTCACCGATAAATTGAATATTGTGATGAGGTGGGTTTTTCAAAAGGTTTTTGGTGCAAGGAAGTGCGGAACACAGGATTTTCTGGAGAAAATACAAAGGGTTTATTGGAGCGAGGACACAGTAATTGGTACAGATGTAGGATGGTAGGATTTTGCCGCAAGTGAATCGTTTGTCTCGATACAATATTAATTCGTCAGACTTAACAACGGCACTCAAGTTTACAAGATTCGGGCGTCCGGCTTTCATAGCCGTACTCTCCCATCACCTACGATCGGGCGTCCGGCTTTCATAGCCGTACTCTCCCCATCGTAGGGTATCTTAACTAGACGGAAACGCATAGGCGTCCGGGTTCAGCCTCCTGTACTTTCCAGTCGGTTTGGCGACCGGCCTCATGGCCGTTCTCTCCGCACCTCAGGGCGTCCAGGAGTTCCTCCCGTACTCTCCTAGCGTACGCGGGTGACCGGGCAACCCCCTGTTCTCTCCTCGCTGGGGGCGACCGGCTTTACTAGCCGTTCTCTCCATCCCAGGAGGTGACCAGGCGACAGTTCCCCGATCTCTCCCTTATATTCCTCAGGTGTCCAGAAAGCCGCCCTGTACTCTCCTCTGGAAGGCGACCGGCTTTACTAGCCGTTCTCTCCATTCCAAAGGCGTCCAGGAGCTGACTCCCGCACTCCCTGGTGCTGTGCTGAATCTCTTAGGCGGCCGTGGCTCCTTACCTCGTCCTCTCCTTTGAGATTGCAGCAGGAATAGGGCGAGCGCATACGCGATCGCGAATTTTATACGGTGCCGTTGCTACGTTTATCGAGCCGCCGTCGCCGCAATCAACAAGGCGGTCGCCATGTGGCTGGCTGCTCCGATCGGAGTGTGTTTCGCAGCTCTCCGCTGCTTCCCATCGCTCCGAAATGCTTCGGTCAGGGGCGTAGTTAGATGTTGTTCCATCACAATATCCATATTTCCTTCCCAAGCCGTGAGAATGATAGGATTATAATCATTTATGTTTTTCTCGCGTTCTTCACGAGGCAAATCGTATAAACGATTTTTACTTTTTAATTGCTTTCGATTTGCTATAGAGACTGCAAGATCTCTTAATATTATTTTGTCTGTCACCGGACGTGAAAATCCAAATCGACATTTTGTTACAAAACCTTTCTTGGTTTTCTTTTTCCTTTGACAATAAGAGTTGCGGTAATGCTCTTGGTGAGTAGTGACACGCCGATATAATTGTGGCGATACTTTCTTGTCGGGGATCGTACAAGTAACATATTTCAATATGAAACTTTTTACATCTTTGTCGGATGATTTTCCTATTATAGGCGCATCTTCTATCCAAAACATCAAATGCCAGTGGGGCACTCCTCTATTTTGGTACTCGCGCCTCACAAAGTAATGCTTTACTTTTCCTATGGGATTGTCGGCGGCGCAAATGAAATCTAACATTGCTTGGAATTTATTTTCTATAAATCTAGCTGCAGATACTGGATCGGCAGCAACCAATTCGCTTATTGATTTTATGGAGCTCAAACTAGGACTTACTTCTTTGATATATTCCGCTAAGTCCGACCAGAGATATTCTGCCGGACTCAACGTTAAAAACCAAGTTGCTGGCCCATAATCGCGTGTCATAGCATTAACATTGCTTCTCACTTTCCGCCAATATTGTTTGGTGTTTGGTAATTTTCCAAAAATAGTTTCCAAATTTCCTTCCAATTCTTTTGTAGACATGGATTTTAAAAATTCGGTCGCTGTATATCTCACACGTGGATTGACAGTGTTGAGTTTGTGATAAATACCGCTACTGATTTGACGCATATTCGCATTGTTCATTAAGAAGAACAAATATTGAATATTCAAGCGGAAATGGGAATGTTTCGACATCAATCTCGACTTTACAAAATCGAAATCCCGTATAGGGGTTTGTCTTTGCTGATTTATACCGTTCTTGCCGTATGGATATAAGTCTGGAAAACACAGAACATCCAAATCTTGGCAACGATTGTCTAAAGGAGCGGCCTCAACTTTCAGCATTTGATACAGCTCAGTAGACGTATTATTCTGTCTTTTCTCACACTGAGGGTATATAGAGAAATGGTCGTAATACGAATCTGGATCGGTAACATGCGTTAGCATTGCACCAGGGTTATCCATATTCTCACCTTCATCTTCATTGATCTCAAATTCTGTTTCTGTAAAGTTTTCACTTAACAAATCTTTGTGGGAACGGGGCAAAATAATTTTCGAGTAGAACGGGTTATTTTCCTTCATCCATCTCAAAAGTTGAAAAATTTTGTTTAAATCTACCAATTTTTCCCACACTATTTTTGATTTTGTCGGAATTCCACGTACTAATATATAAACTTCATGATTAAGATTTATTGGAGCCTCTGCGGGGCATATTTTCTTTAAACTCTGCTCGATCGGCAGCGGTAAATGAAATACTCTTCCTTTTATCTTTGGTATCATGTGCCTGTGTGGTATCTTTTTATTCATTACTGTACCACATCGTTGCACACATTGGAATGCCTTAGCACGCTGAATCAAAATTCTTTCATAATCATTCAACGTTGATAGTATCTCAGGCATTCTTTCTACATAGAGATTATTTAATACACATACTGGCGGCATGGCACCTCTACGGAAATAACCTTTGCAATAATTGCAGATATGGTCAACGTTTATCTCGTGTTTTTCTAAGTAATCCATTAACTTGTCCCAATATTTTCCAAACATTGGATTTCTCATGTTTGTCACAGAGGAAATATTTTTTTGACAATGCAATTTTTCACATGATATACATGCATTTCGAGGAACGTCCATAGATCTTTCCGTGAATAATTTAAACGCTGTAGAATATTTATCAACTATGTCATCCTCATTTAAATTAATTTTATTTTCTTCCAACAACGAAGTTCCTGATGCCATTTCCTCTGCATTTTTAATTATTTCCCTGATGGCTACAACATCTCCGGCTTCCAGTGCCTTATCTAAATCTTGCAGGATTTTATATTGCTCAGTCAAGCGATTCATCAACCTACCAATGCCTCTGACTCGTGGAAAGTGCGAAGACAAGAAATGTATTGCTAGGGATAACGATTGACAAATATCGGGCTTTATATAACAACCATGCGAATGCCCCAATTTAGTTGTATATTTTGCTGTACATCCCTTCAAACGCTCTACTAGTTTTGGTATGTTTTTTATTTGCCTACATTCCGATACAACTTTAAGTAGTCGCTTATATCGCCAAAGTATTTCAGACTGCTAAACTGTACAGAATTCATTGCAAACCCATGATTTCTTAGACTTTACATTGGGTTTGGATTCTATTAATGGTAAAACATTTGTAACCTGTCCATACTTATTCATTACGAAAGACGTCTCCTTTAATTTAGTAATATTAAAATCGTATGCTGTCTCTGAAAAGTACGGTTCCGTCGTGGGAGTATGTTTAGAATTACCGCATAACACATTTCGAATACTATCAATGTCATCGCAAGTAAGTGCTGACAACTGTGTTAAATACAATTCAGCATTTTCTCTCACATTATACAGTGCCTTTCTCACATTGGATATATAATTCTGTCTAACGAACAAACACCATTTTAGTATTCGTTCAGCCTCAATTCTTCCGCTGATAAATGTTTCACTTGTAAGATTTTTTGATATTTTCCGAATGTAGTCTTCAGCACTTCGCTGTAAAACTATAGTATTTCCACGAGTGCGGAATCTCTTATATTTATCACTTATTTTCTGTGCTGTGAGCAATTTGTCTTTCACAAAACAATTTTTGTGAAATTTACTACCATACTTTCCATTGCTTAAACGTTGCATATCTTTATTGGTTTCAAAACGCTTATTATTGCGGTTTATTCGTAATCTATCTTTATATTCTACATAATATTTTCTACTCGTAATACGTTTTTTATCTTTATTTTTTATATTATATTTTTTATTTCTGATACGTATTTGATCCTTATTTTCTATGCATAATTTTTTATTCCGCATACGTATTCGTTCTTTATTTTCCATATAGCATTTCTGATTTTGAGAACTTCTAAATAATTTGCCTGTTTTACTTCCAATATCGTTAAGCCTTGATAGAGTTTGTCTTTTTATAACGTCATCACCACATTTATGGCTGGATGAAGTTAAAGACGCTTTCTCTGGAAGATTTTTACTTACATCAGACATGAGCTGTGTCTTTGACATAGTACTTTCGCTCAATTCAGCCACCATGGGCTGTTTCTCTGACAAATTGTCATGTAAGTCAAACATCAGCTGTGTTTCTGATATATCGTCACTCAATGTTGACATTACCCTTTTCTTTGCAATAGTGTCGCTAATCACAGACGTGGGCCTTTTCTTTGCAAAGGTGTCGCTAATCACAGACGTGGCCCTTTTCTTTGCAAAGGTGTCGCTAATCACAGACGTGGGCCTTTTCTTTGCAAAGGTGTCGCTAATCACAGACGTGGGCCTTTTCTTTGCAAAGGTGTCGCTAATCACAGACGTGGCCCTTTTCTTTGCAAAGGTGTCGCTAATCACAGACGTGGCCCTTTTCTTTGCAAAGGTGTCGCTAATCACAGACGTGGCCCTTTTCTTTGCAAAGGTGTCGCTAATCACAGACGTGGCCCTTTTCTTTGCAAATGTGTCGCTAATCACAGACGTGAGATTGTTCTTTGCAAAGGTGTCGCTAAACACAGACGTGGTTTCGCATTGTGCTAACGATGCCTTTTCCTCATCATTAGTACTACTTGATGGAGGTATTCGGCAAACTGTTGCTGTGGACGCAGCATCGATTTTTTTCTCGTGAAATCGAATTAATCGCGTCTCTTCTGCTTTCTGCCTTCTTGCCTGCACTACCGGTAATGGCAGAACTTTTACATGTCTGCAATGTGCTGAACTCTGGGGAAAATGCTGAATAACACCTGATTTCAACATTGTTAGGAGATGACCACGCATTTTCGCGTGGTCATAAATAACGTTATTCGGCCGAATGTTGAACAGCAACGAAGTTGCAAACGCTATGGAGAATACCCCACAGTCGTTGCCATTCGGTTGCTGTTGGACTTTCGGAAAGGAAACTGTTTTATTATTCAATTCGTAAAAGGGAAACAATCTCTTTAAGAATATTATGTGATCCTTATGCATTTCCCTTTTATTCATTGAATCATATATATATATAGATTGCCTATCGTAATAGGCACACACCCAATGTCCATCAAGGTCTGAAATGCCACTAAATAAAATTTGAATATGCTCCTTGCTTTCTGGCATTTCGTTGATCCTATCCGGACATTGTAATTTCCACGGTTCCCGTGGAGCATACCCATATTGACTCAAAAGGCAATGAAAAATATCGATGTGGGTATCCTCCAACCACCCGTTATTGGAAAGTGTGCTCTGCAAGTCCTCCGTCAATTTCGGAATTCTTGCATTCATTTTAAAAAAAAACTAAAACTACTAAAAAATAGTTGGAAAAAGAAATGGGAAATAGAATAGGAAAAGAATAGGATTAAGAATAGGATGAAGAATAGGATGAAGAATAGGATGAAGAATAGGATGAAGAATAGGATTAAGAATAGGATAAAATATTATATCAATTTTATTTACAAACGTGCTCGCTCGCTCAATCGCCTCGCTGAACAGTTCGTCGCAAACTGCCGAGCGAGTGTGCCGGATCAAGCTCGGCAGATTTTTAAGGATATCGTTACCATCGTTACACTTCCTATAAGCCTAGCATTACCTCACCACCCAACCCCGCTGCCGAGTCCAGAGTCCAGACTACGTTTTGTCTACTGCCCGGCAGCGTATCCTCCAGCGTAATACAATGTATCTTATACAGGGTTGGCCTAATAATTGGGAATAAGAGTATGCTAACTATAGCCAGCTAGCATTTACTTGGGAAAACTGAAGTCTTTAGCTTAAGTGATTGTTGTGCTATGCACGTAACAATTTTCATGCTTTTAAATACAATCAAATGAGGAACCAACTCATTGATCTTATGTATCTTATGAAGTGTTGGGCTAATTATGTGCAATTTAAGCGCATGGCAGCTATTTGCAGCCATTTGCAGCCAGCATTTGCTTAGTAAATTTCAGATTTTAAGTTTAAATTTTTTTTATATGTACCTGATAATATTGAATTTTAAAATTATTATTAGTATTAATATATTTATGATATTACTCGGCGTCCGCTCGAACGGGTAAGAGAGCGAATAGTGATAAGATCAATACATATACATTATTAATTTCATTTGAACGCATTCTTCGCGCACTGAGATCTGCACGGGGATTTCTCGGCGCACGTGTATAAACACGACCACGCGACAACACCAGTGTTATGCGCAGCCGCGGTTAGTAAGTTCGTTTTTGTTTGACACATGATTTCCCCGTATATACTTCTCTTTCTCTCACGCGGTGAAGCCCCCACCACCTTCGGCATGCTCGAGCTGAAACAACGCGGAAGCATTCGATCACTGAACCTCATCGGTGAACGACGTAAGTATTTCATTAAAATATATCTACCATTGTCTGATTGAAATATGAGTGACAATGCTCATATATATATTTAATATTATTTCCTTTCCTAATATAGAATGGCAAACGAAGACAACAGGATGGAGGTGGTGGTGGACGTCATGGACTCGGGGGATGTCAATCGTAAGTGTGATTACAAGTTTATCTGTACTTATTCTATTCTATTAATTCGCTTTCACTTCGCACGCTCGCAGGATATCTAGAAAACCTAAAGTTTTCAGTTCGCGTTCGTCGCGTGCATACGCTTTTTGAAACATTCGGTCCATCTGTCTCTCGCGTCAGACCGATTGTTACCTTTTGCATATCTGGTTGCAATGTATTCGTGCTTCTCGATTCTTATTTCATACTCTGACGAAGACTTGAGCCTTCCTCAGGCTTTGCAATCTTTACTAGTGTTATTATCCTTTGCAATTTGGTAGGTTACATGTAAGACAGAGTACGAAATAAGAATGCGAGAATACTGGTGGAGAAAGACGACGACATTGTAACGACAGATCACCCGACCTTGCGAACGCCGGCTCTTCTGCACGGGGATTTCTCGGCGCACGTGTATAAACACGACCACGCGACAACACCAGTGTTATGCGCAGCCGCGGTTAGTAAGTTCGTTTTTGTTTGACACATGATTTCCCCGTATATACTTCTCTTTCTCTCACGCGGTGAAGCCCCCACCACCTTCGGCATGCTCGAGCTGAAACAACGCGGAAGCATTCGATCACTGAACCTCATCGGTGAACGACGTAAGTATTTCATTAAAATATATCTACCATTGTCTGATTGAAATATGAGTGACAATGCTCATATATATATTTAATATTATTTCCTTTCCTAATATAGAATGGCAAACGAAGACAACAGGATGGAGGTGGTGGTGGACGTCATGGACTCGGGGGATGTCAATCGTAAGTGTGATTACAAGTTTATCTGTACTTATTCTATTCTATTAATTCGCTTTCACTTCGCACGCTCGCAGGATATCTAGAAAACCTAAAGTTTTCAGTTCGCGTTCGTCGCGTGCATACGCTTTTTGAAACATTCGGTCCATCTGTCTCTCGCGTCAGACCGATTGTTACCTTTTGCATATCTGGTTGCAATGTATTCGTGCTTCTCGATTCTTATTTCATACTCTGACGAAGACTTGAGCCTTCCTCAGGCTTTGCAATCTTTACTAGTGTTATTATCCTTTGCAATTTGGTAGGTTACATGTAAGACAGAGTACGAAATAAGAATGCGAGAATACTGGTGGAGAAAGACGACGACATTGTAACGACAGATCACCCGACCTTGCGAACGCCGGGCGCGTTCGCTCGCGAAACAGAGAGAGAGAGATTAGATTAGATTAAGATTTATTATACTGTTCTAGGGCAAAGTAGCCCTCTCAGAACAAAAACAGAATAAAGTAAGAATAAATACTCGCATAAAGCACGCACTTAAGGATACGGGCAAGAAAATACATAAGTAAGAGAATAATATAGAAAAAGGGATGAATACAAAATTAAATAAAAAGATAGATAAAATAAATAAAATAAAAAATAAAAATAAAAATAAAAATAACGCACGCAACGAAAGAATACAGAGTATAAAATAAAACAAAGGCGACTTAACAGATGTGCCCCACCAACGCAAGCTGCTGCAAGGAAACGCAGTACCAACGGAAATAAGATATATAAAAAAGAGAGAGAAAAGAAAGAAGAAAAAAAGAAAACAAGAAAACAAGAGAGCAAGACTACGGCTGTAAATAAGAGCTAAGAAGGTGAGTCTTTAAGGCATGCTTGAAGGCTCCCTCGGTTTCCAACTCCCTGATGTGAGCAGGGAGGCTGTTCCAAAACTGGGGCCCGCGAATAGCATACGAGGCCCCAAAGAACGAGGTACGGTGAGTAGGTACCACTAGCAGGGTACCGGATTGCCGAGAGGGATACCTGACAGAACCCTCATGCCTAGGAGTGAGAAAATCACCCAACACTGACGGGGAACCAGATCTAATAGCCCTAAATAGACTCATCCCCAGGAAGAGTAAACGACGCTCACGCACCTTGAGCCAGGCAAGCTGAATAAAGTAGGGCGTGATGTGCGCATCACGAGGAATCTCAAAGATAAAGCGCACACACGCATTAAGCGCTCGCTGGAGCTTGAGTTCCGAGACCACATTGATGCCTAGGAGAGCCAGGCAACAATAGTCAAGGTGCGGCAGGATGAGAGAGGATATGAGCCGAATCCTAAGGCCCCGCGGTAGCGCAGCGCCATGACGCCGCAGCCCAGCAAGCACACCATAGACCTTGCTGCAGATGTGACGCGTGTGATCGGCCCAATCCAGAGTGGGCGATAGGTGCAAGCCCAGCGAGACGACCCGAGAGCCGTACGGGATAGGCCTACCGTCCATCCGAACCAGGGGAGCACCCGCAACACACTGCAGGCCCAGGGCACGAGCAGAGCCGAGCATCAGACACTGCGTTTTCGTAACATTCAATTTAAGGAAATTCAAAGAGGACCAAGCAGAGATGCTGGCAAGGTCAGTGTTAATCCTCGCTATTGCATCCTCCAACTCAGAGTAGGGGGCGGAGATGTACAGTTGTACATCATCCGCATACTTGACTACCTTGGAGTGAAAAACAAAGGAATTAAGATCTTGGATGTACAAAGAAAAAAGGAACGGTCCAAGGACAGAGCCTTGCGGCACGCCCGAGTAGACCGGGGACCAACGGGAGGTAGAACGACCAATTCTGACCGCCTGCACCCTATTCGAGAGATAGGACCAAATCCACCGTAGAACCGGAAAAGAAAGGTTGAAAGAGTGAAGCTTAGAAAGGAGAAGAGAATGGTCCACGGTGTCAAAGGCCTTTGAGAAATCAAGACAGACCAGGATTGTGACCATCCGCTGATCAGCAGCGAGACGGACGTCCTCCAGGAGTGTCATGAGAGCGGTCTGGGTAGAACGGTTTTTAACAAAACCATGTTGCGAGGGGTCCATCTTACCAGAGCTATGGAGAAAGCTTTGGATGTCAGTGAGGACCAACCTCTCCAGAACCTTGGAAAGCTCAGGCAGGATCGAGATAGGGCGGAAATCAGCCGGTTCAGAAGCGCCCGATCTTTTGGGTATCGGGGTGATATAGGAGCGACGCCAGGCGTCAGGAAAAATAGAAAAAGCAAGAGAAGAGTTGAAGATTTGAAGTATAGTGGGGTATATTGCAGGAAGAGCAAGAGAAAGAAACCTCGCACTTAGCTCATCCGAGGGAGAGATGGATGAATCAGTAAGGCGTATAGCCCGAGCAAGACTCTCCTCAGTAACAGGAGAAAAGTAGAATGACGTATCGTCAGAGGTGTAGCAAGACGAGTATAGACATGCGGGGACGGCCGGGGAAGAAGAGGCATACGCAGAGAGGAAAAAGGTATTCAGAGTGTCCGGAGACAAGTGAGTTGGGATGGTGGAGCGGGAGGGAGGAAGGACACCGAACGATTTCAGCTCACGCCAAACTTCGTTCGGGTTAGTAAGCTTAGTGAACCTGTCGTAGAGAAAGCCAGATCTAGCTCGCGCTAGAAGAGACTGAACTCTATTTCGACAGGCACAGTAATGTACCCGCAATTCCGGATTCCCAGATCTAATATAGGATCTCCTGAGCGAGTCACGAGCACGCATCTCGCGACGGATCTCAGGAGTGATCCAGGGAGCGGGTGGCCGTCTAATACGCTGGGATCTAAGTGGGGCATGCTCATTGAGTACACCGAGCAAGCCAGAGTTAAGATTGTCAACCAACCGATCGACGCTACCCTCACAAGAATTCGTGGTAAGACGAACGCAGTCAAGCTGCGAGATATCATTGAGAAGCGCGTCACGGTCGATTGAGCCATACCTCCGACGAAAGTCAGTGAGAGGAGCAAGGCGAGAAGTGAGAGCGTATTCTAAGGAAATAAAATCGTGGTTCGAACAGCGAGGCTCTTCAGATTGAGAGAAAGAGGTAACCTTACTAGAGTCATCCACCAGTCCAAGGTCAAGCCAGGTGGAGGATGTAGAGGTGCGAAAAGTGGGAGCAAAGGGGATGCAGTAAAGGTTTAAGCGAGAAAAGAAGTCCCCAAGGTAGAGGGAATCAAAGGAGGAGGAGCCCATGTCCGCATTCCAGTCGCCAAGGATTACCTTGTTAGGGTAATCCGAGACAATGTCAGCAAACAGGGGCTCAAAAACAGAGAGAGGAGCGTGTGGGGGGCGATAGACGACCCCCACAAGAAGGGAACCAACGGAAGGGATAGTCACCTCTGCGAAGAGGAACTCAGGACCAAGGAGAGGATGAGAGGAGGAAGACGCAATAACAGAGACAGAAAACGAATCGCGAACATAAAGACATACGCCACCGCCCATTCTGCCGCACCGGTCAGAACGTAATAAGTGAAAACCAGAGAGAGAAAAACGAGTGTCCGGGATGGACGGTGTAAGCCAAGACTCCGAGACTGCAATAATGTCAAAAAGACCGCGAGACACGAAAGATGAAAAGCTATCATAGTGCGCAGGAAGTGACTGAGCGTTTACATGACCGAGTCTAAGAGAAGTGGGGGGGACACTAGGCGATAAAGGAGACGCGCGGGGAAAATGCTCTCATGCGAGCTTAGTATCTAAGTCACTGGCAGAGTCGATCCTGACAGGAGACGAGGCGGACGTCTTCCTAACGTAAATACGTCCATCCCGAACCCAAACACGGTGGAAACCACGGTCCCGAGCAGCAGCACGGCACCGCCTAAAAAGCGAGAATAGATCACGCGGCAGAAACTCGTTTATATAAACGAGGCGCGATGTGTATGTCGGATCGATCGACGAAGCAGGTAGATCACGCTTCGCACGCTTAGCAGAAAGAAAAGAGTCACGCGCAGAGGAGGAGGCAAGCCTCACGTGAATTGTACGCGGCCGATCGGTGGAAGGGCTCCCACGCAAGCGCGATGCCGAGGTGATGTCAGCACTGGAGACAGGTGCCCCCAGCGCCTGCGCAATGCGGACGACCTGCAGACGTAGATCCTCGCCCGGCGCTTCAGGATACCCAGAGATAGCAAGCTCCGTGGCTCGAGACGCGACTTCGAGTCGCGCCAGACGCGACGCAAGAACACCGTCAGGAGCAGGTTGCGCCGCCCGACGCTCGCTGAGCTGTTTAATTTCCGCACGCAAAGAGCTCACGGAAGCCGCAATGGACTCCACTTCGGACTGAGAGGCACATGTGGCCACTTTAGCCTCCAGAGTGCCAGTACGCTTGTCCAGTTTGTTGAGAGTATCAGCCTGTTGCTCCGTGGTAGTAGACCTCTGCTTCATCCAGTCCCGTATTGCTTGTATCTGAGCACGCTGCTCAATCATGAAACTGGTCAGCGTGGCGTTAATAGCATCCAGAATGGCAAAGATACTGGAGATAGAGGAACGATCACCGGGTTCCTCAAGTGGGGCGTCAGAAGGTCCAGGTAGCGGAGGAGTTGACGCCGGCTGAGTAGCAGGCAAAGCAGGCAAGGCAGGCAAGGCAGGCAAAGCAGGCAAAGCAGGCATAGCAGGCGAAGTAGGCACAGCAGGCATAGCAGGTAGAGTAGTAGGGAGAGCAGTCGGCTTCGCGGTAGAAAGAAGCCGGGCTTGGGCAGGGGAGAGAACACCCTTGCACCCAGGCCCAGTGTGGAGCTTCAGACACCGGGGATGGAAGGTGATACCACACTGAGAGCACTTCACTACTTCCTTTTTGATAGCCTTCCTGCATTGTATGCACATGGTGGTAACCTGCTCCGTGTTAGAAGGCATGATGTGCCGCTTGACAGCCGTGGAAACAGGAGGCGCGTAGGTGAGCGCCGTGGAGCTATCCAAGATGAGGTGAGGGCGCAGCCGGCTAGGTGTACCAGCAAAATTCAAATACCAGAAGCCGCAACAGAAAATTTCTAGGCCACCCAAATTGGGGTTAGAAAATCTGCCAAAATGCCGCAGAATAGAGAGCTCGAAATCTCGTCGGCTAGAGAAGTGCCGAAGGTGATTTATAGGCCAAAAGGAGTGCGGGCCGATCGAGAAATCGAGGTGATACCTGTAACAGCCCCACAGGGCAGAATTTCGCAGAAACAAGGTTCTGAAGCAGGAGCAAGCAGATACGCGTGAATAATACTCACAAGAGAGAGAGAGAGAGAGAGAGAGAGAGAGATTGATTGATTGATGTACTTTAATGTAGCCTTCTCGGCTAGTTATTGCATTACATTTGTATGTACACCTCGTCAGTACTTTTGAAACATTCAAAATTGTCGCATTCACATTTACATTTACATTCATTTTCACATTCCAAATTGTCGCATTCATATTCACATTCATTTTCACAGTCATACTACACACTCTTCAGACACACCCATTTACTCATTCTATTTACAATCCATTTACATTCAAATTCAAACTTCGCGCGCTCTATCTCTCATCACTGCCATACTTCAGTCCTTACGTGGTGCCTCACTTCACGTCACTCATCTCATTCATTCATAACCCCTTCCAGATATACATTCAGTCGTCTCTTGAAAGCGTCTACGCTAGTGCTCTCCCTAACCTCTCGTGGAAGTTTGTTAAATTCGTGAAAGCCTGCGTAAAACAAGCTTTTCCGAGCTTTCATCGTGTTACGACTAGATACGTATATGTTGTTACTCTGGCGGGTGAGTCGTTGTGACACATTTCGCACGTAAGTAACTTTACTTGCCATCTCAGGAGCAATTTCCTGGTTTACCATTTTATAGACTAGAATGAGCATCTTTCTTTTTATACGCATGCTAATCGTCATGAATTTTAGAGTTTCTCGCATGTCGCGCGTCGGAGTGTAAATATCACAGTGCAGTATAATTCGCATAGCCCTATTTTGAAGAATCTGTAGTTTCTCCAAGTCTTCCTGAGTTGCATAGGTAAGTACTGATGAACAGTACTCCATGATAGGAGCTATCATTATTTTGTAAATGTAGCATCTGGTTAGTGGACCAATTACCTTCCCTATTCTATTTAATAAGCTAATTTTAGCACCTACTTTTTGTTCCAGATATGTCAAGTGTTTTTTAAAATTGAGGTTCTCATCAACGTAGATCCCCAGGTATTTAATTTCCTTGACATTTCTGATCGTCGACTGCCTATAGGAAATATTAAGATTCCTACCTACTTGCATTCTATTGCTTCTTATTAACATATGATATGTTTTGTCAGTATTTAAAAACATGTTGTTTTGGCACATCCAATCATCCATTTTCGTCATAACTAAATTAAGTTTTCTTTCTAGCTCGTCAATATTCCTGTCCATGACGTACAGTATCGTGTCATCCGCAAACATTCTCATATGGCAGTGTGTTTTAAGATGGTTCTTGAGATCATTAATGTATATAATGAAGAGGAGAGGACCCAATACAGATCCCTGAGGTACTCCCCATTTAACTGACAACTTATCAGACATCTCTCCATCTATACTTGTTTGTTGTTGTCTATTTTTAATATATGTTTTGAACCATCTTAGCGCACTATCTCTTATGCCATATAGGTATAACTTTCTTAGCAGTAAGTCTTGGTTTACGGTTTCAAATGCTCTCCGATAGTCGATGAATATGACACCAATGTACATTTTGTCCTCTATTGCTGTGACCCACTCGTCTAACGTTAGTTGTAATGCAGTCTCGCATGAATAGCCTTTTCTGAAACCTGCTTGTGCCGAATCTAATATTTTATTTTCTTCTATGAAAGTCTCCAACTGCTCTTTCACCAGCAGCTCGAGAACTTTTTCAAAAAGAGGTAGTTGATTGATCGGACGCAAGTCACTTGGCTTACATGGATTTTGTACCTTTTTATACGGAGTGACAACGGAGGTTTTCCAGTTTTCTGGAAATAGGCCCATTGAGAGCGAGGTATTAATTACACTCAGCAACGCATCACCCACTGAATCACACACCAAGAGCAGAATATCTTTGTTAATCCCTCCAAGGGAACCTTTATTTGAGTCTAACTTTTCAATAGTCATCCTTAGTTTGCATTTTTGGACTTGATCAAGCTCATCCCAGGTTTTCATGCATACAAAGTCTGGTATGATATATTGCTCAATATTCTTCTGTTTATCAGTTTGCGCTCTAGTACTTGTAATAGTTGATATACTGTCCAGAAAAAATTCATTTAATTTATTTGCCAAGTCAGATGTTGAGTTCATTGCCACATTATTCTCAAATACAATTTGTCTCCAGTTTATAGTCTTGTTTTTGTTCTTATTTAAGATACTTTTAACCACTTTTGACATGGATTTGGGATCTTTATGGGCATTTCTAATTTTTAATTCATTATATTCTTTCTTAGTTTTCTGTATTAGTTTAACAGTGTCATTTCTTAATCTCTTATATTCAATCCAATGCTCGTTTGCCTTCGTGGCTTTATACAGTTTAAATAAGGAGTCCCTTTGTTTTGTCATTTCTTTAATTTCTGCTGTAAACCACTTTTTGGGGTTTACTTTTGCAGAAATAGTCTTCTTTGGAGCCAGCTCGTCAAGTGCATTATAAATAGTATTTGTTAATATATTAGCTTTATCATTCAGATTGTCATAATCTATGTCATTTGTCCTACTGTGTACATTTGCTTGCACACTGACAAGTGTCTGTTTATAATATTCTTCACTTAATATATTTATAAATAGATTATTATCCCAATGGGTAAAGTCTCTTATCCTTTTAGTATAGGTTTGTTTAGAACCCTTGTCACATTTGACTAGCACTTTTAGCCATGCATGGTCTGAAATCTTTGGTGTATGATCTACTTTACAGTTTAATTTCACGTTTGAATACATTAAGTCAAGTAATGTATTACTTTTTGCCGTGACTCTAGTGGCTTCCTTAACCAGCAGCCTCATTCCCTTATTCTGCATTAAATTTGTCAGCTTGGCCCCATAGTAACTTTGCTTTAACATATCAATGTTAAAGTCACCCATTACTATTAGGTTGTCTCCTTTTTTTAATAATTCATCACATTTTTCTTCTAGGTAATCTAGAAACGTCACATCTGCTGAATTCGGTGAATGATATGCTGCCAGCAAGTATCCACCATAATGATGTTCAAGTAAGTTTATTGCGATACACCAATAATTTCCCTCATGCTTGGTAGTTTGATTAATTCTATATCTTACATTTCTACGAATGTATACTGTTACACCACCTGTAAATCTACTTGTGGAGTTACATCTAATACAGTCGAAACCTTCAATACCGATTTCCTCGTCACTAATATCACAGGTAATTCTGGATTCAGTACATACTAATATATTAACATTATTATTGCACAAAAGATACTGCTCAACTTCCTCTATTTTACTTAGTAAGCTCTGTACATTTAAGCATGCTATTACTTTAGTTCCTAGTCCATCTTTTTCTTTTAATTGCTAT